>JAOQMS010049161.1:0-30757 GCA_027563885.1 Erythroxylum longipes | reverse complement strand
GGAAGGAACAAAAATTTTATGTCTCTGTCTCCGGAGTCGGGACAGAAATTGGTGGGGACAGCAAGCAAACAGGTTGGGGACAGAATTTTTCTGTCCCTGTCTTCTGTCCCCACCCACGGGGACAACAACCAAACGTAGGGTATATGTCTCTATAGGTCTTTATTCCTATAATATAAGTTATGTCTCCCATATCCTTTGTGGAAAAGTTTTTTGACAACCAAATCTTTATAGATTAGAGTATTAATTTGTCATTTCTAGTTAGCAATATGTCATCCATAGCTCTAAAAAAATTATTTCACTCCCATTAACCTTCTTATAAACATATAGTTAATCTATATTTGTAATAAAATAAAACTTTTATTATTACATCAAAACAGATGTTCCAATTTTGTGAAACTTTTTTAAATATATAAATAGACATTTGTAACCTACATAATTAATTAGGAAATCTCTTAAATTCAAAGCCCTCAAGTTGTATCATATACACATCATCAAACAAATTCGCACTATAAAATGTTGTTTTGACATCCATTTTTCAAATTTCATAATCATGATATACAACTATAGCCAATCAGATCTTAATGGACTTAAGCATAACTATAAGTAAAAAGGTTTTATCAAAATCAACTATGTATTTTTGTTTGTAACCTTTAGCCACTAGCCTTGTTTTATACATATGTACATTACCATCTATGTTAGTTTTTCTCTTAAAATCCACTGGCATCCTATAAGTACAATACCATCTAAAGCATCCACCAAGTCTATACTTGGTTACTGTACATTGATTCCATTTTAGATCTTATAGCTTCTTGGCATTTTGAAGAATCAATGTCAAACAATGCTTCTTTAAAAGTAATAGGCTCATCACCTACAAGTAATATATTGTCTTTCTCCTTTTTAATAAATAGATATAATCTATTAAGTGGATGTTGTATTCTACTAATGTGTCATAGATTATATGTCTTTTGAACCCTCTGTTGTACATCGTATATATCAACTTGAGGTTCGCGTTCCATCTGGATATGAATTTGTGATTTTTGAACTTCCCTAAGTTCTTCCTTATTCCTACTACTTTCATTGAGAATAAATTCTCTTTTTAGGAATGTAGTGCGTCTTAAGATAAATATCTTTTGCTCAAGAGGATGATAAAATTGATATTTGATACTCTCTTTTGGATACCCTAAAAAATTACATTTATCTTATTTAGTCTAAATCTTATTAGATGTTGTGCACTTCACATAAGCATCACATCCCAAATATTTAAGTATCATAATTTTGGTATACTACCAGTCTATATCTTATATGGTGCCTTGTCAACCGATTTAGGTGAAACTCTGTTCAGAAGGTAAGTAGTAGTTTCTACGATAAATCCCTAAAAGTAAATAGGAAGGACTAGATGACTCATCATAAAACATACCGTGTCTAATATAGTATGATTTCTCCTCTCGTATACTCTATTAAGTTGTGGAGTTCTAGGATTACTCCATTGTGAGAGAATCTCATTCTTGTTTAAGTAACCAAGAAACTCATGGTCCAAGTATTCAACACTTCAATTAGATCTAAGTGTTTTAATAATCTTATCAGTTTGTTTCTCAAGCTTAACTTTAAAATTCTTGAAATTTTCAGATGATTAAGACTTTTGTTTCATCGAGTACATATAACCATAAATGGAATGGTTATCTGTGAATGTAATGAAATATGAGTATCCATGTTTAGTTAGAGTAGACATAGGGACATATAAATGAAAATGTATAAACTCAAGTAACATATTAACATGCTCTCCCTTTCCAATAAATGGAAGTTTGATCATCTTTCTCAATAAACAAGATTCACAAGTTTCATCTAATTTATAATAAAAAAAGATCTAAATATCTTTCTTTAAATAACTTTGTGATTTTAGTTACGTTGATATGACCTAACCTATAATGTCATAATTTTGGTCAATTTTCTTGATGGTTATATTAGGGATTGGTCTTTTGAGATAAAATTTATATAAACCATTTGTAAGTAATACAAATCTATAATAAACATCATTTTTATCAATTCTATTATTATTAATAATAAAGACAAATCCATTAAAATTTAAATAAGAAATGGAAATTATGTTTTTAGTAATAACTGGAACATAATAACGATTTTCCAGTTTTAGTTCGAGGCTTAAAGGCGAAGCTATACTACTAGTTCCTATAATTAATGCAGCAACTCTTGCTCTATTGACAACTCGCCGGTCCACTTTCCCTATCCTCAATAATCTACTACTTGTTAACATTTGTATATTATTACAAATATGAGAATCGTATCCAGCATCTAATACCTAAAAATTTAACATAGAAGTAGAAAGATTAGTCTCAATCATAAATATACCTAAAAATGGAGCTATACTTGAACATGGAGCTATCTTAAGCTTCTTATCTACCAGGCTAGCAACATAAACTTTGCAATTCATCTTCTAGTGTCCATTGCCCGCACAATGAAAAAACATGCCTTCGTCATTACTCTTCTTCTTGACACCACCTTTTAGCTTTGCTACTCCGGCAAAAGCCTTTCGTATCTTTTTATTATTATTCTTATAGGCCTTTTTCATGCGCTTGGAAGATTCCCCAACATGAACATGATAGGTTCCTTCTTGAGGAACCCCTTTATAGTCATGATAGGTTCCTTCTTGAGGAACCACTTTACAGTCTTAAATATAATCAAAAGTTTAGGCAGTGATTTATCCTTTTGGTTAATATGGAAGTTTATAACAAATTATGGAAAGCTCAAACTAAAAGAATGTAGCACCATATTAATACTTAACTTATGGTCTATGACAAAACCTAATTGACTTAATTTTTCAATATAGCCAACCATCTTTAGCACATATAGCTCCATTGAAGATCCTTCTGCCATCTTTTATTTAGATAATGTTTTAGAGAATTGATACCTCTCCACCCTGCTTAATGTAGCTAACAACTCATTGAGATGCAAAGTTATAATAGGAGCATCCCTGTTCTCATACAGCCTTTAAAGCTCCAGAGACATACTATCCAACATCACACATGTAATTTGTTCAACATCATCAATATAATGCTTATATCTTTACCAAACCTCATCAATCACACCTGATCTAAGCTCTGATGGAACAACAGTGTTAAGAACATATATTTTCTTTTCTTTCCTAAAAACAATTCTCAAGTTATGAAACTATTACGAGAAATTAGGTCCAATTTGCTTATTAGCATCTATGATGCTCCTCAATAATAGATTGGTTCTCATTTTATCTGACAACTAAAAGACATAAAGGAGCTAGTATTAGTTTATATCACAAAACGAAATAAAATAAGCACTTTAATAAATATTTATTTATTCCCATTATTTTCTTCAAAATAGTAGCCCTCATTATTAAATTGAGAAATCATCAAATAGTTTCCTATTGGGCTAGGATCCTATTAAAAAATAATTAATCTTGAGTTGCTCAACAAGCCAACTAAATTTAAACTGAGTAGATAACAACTTTATCAATCACATCTTATATAATTTCTAGATTCAATAGGTGACAGTTCTTTTCCAACATATATCTAATACATTATTCTCAACCTTGTCTTTAAATTTGTATGATTTAGATATTTATATGATCATATGTTTACTTATCTAAATCATACAAATCTAATGAAGTAAAACCTATTAGTTTAAGATAAAACATATTTGGGATAAAGTAACATTGAGTTTGCTTAACAAGTCTTACAATAAACAAAAGTCTGATCTATTCTTAAAGAATTGAAGACAAATATCACATTCTTAACGTGTACTTAATATTTAATTTAGAGATTTAAATTTCAAAAACTGAGGTCTCATAAAAGATATAATCTTATTATCTCATTAATTTCTAATATAATCAAATTATGAAAGAAATTCTTTAAAACATTTGCTTGATTATAATTAATGATTTGATAACTAGTTTAATTTAACAATTCAACTTCCTGAAAGATTAAACTAAATTCCAAAACATTTCTTATAAAAATATTCCTTTCAAAATAATTTTCAACCATTTAGAAAACATTTTTTCAAATTTAATAGGAATTTAAACCAATTTAATATCAATTAATCAAAAGGTAGGCTTAAAACACAAAATAAAAATAAAATAAAAAGAATGGGAATTGTCATATGTTAGAACTTTTTTATTAGGTGCGTGCATGCAATGTCTGACCAATAGATGATGGTTACATGCCCCATCGATCTTTGGCTAGGTTTTCATCACTTTCTGTCCACCATTGCTCACTGGATTGTCTCAAACCGTCATATCATGGGCCTTTCAGACCGCTCATATCCCGCTTGTGTTGCTTTTGCCTCCATGAATCTCCTCTACAAGGGCATTCTTTTGTATTGTATTTTTGTAGCTACTTTCGGCCCTGCTAGTGGTGAATATTGCCACTGGCAGTTGTCTCCACCAGGGACTTCCATTGCTGGTAGATGCATCGCCTTCAAACACACCTGGAAATTAAATTATAGGGACATTCATTAATGATTTTAAGAACATAATAAACCAGAAACAGAAAAGCAAAAAAAACAATAATGAGGCATGCATTTATTTTTTTATTCTCCAAATCTGATTCATGATTAGGGGATATGCGCTTTTAGTTCTCCAAAAAAACACAATAAAGTCAAGAGGCAGATTCCTAGATGTTTTTCACATATCACAATCAACTAGAGGCAAACAGCAAACAAGAGTCATACTCACCTGATATTTCCAAGAAATAAAGTACAAGGCTGCAGGATCAATTAATTTTTCAAATAACACAAAACAAAAGGTGATTAGTCTTAATTTTCAGAAAATTAAAACAAACTCTAATTCATTCAAACAAGGTTTCAAGGTTTAAATTTTTCTATCAAATCAATAATAACCAAACAATTTAATCAAGTTAAACAATTAAAGGAAGCTCTAATATCACTGCTAGGAAACCAACCGTGATTTAGTCAAGGACATGGTAAAAAGTAAAATTTTATAATTTCCCAATTGAATATCAATTATTGAATAATTTGAAAAATATGAATCATATAAGTAATTGAATCGTATTTGGTTTGATTGCCAAAACCTTTTTCACGAGGTGTCAACCATAAGTTGTTCAAACATCTAACCTTTAACAATATCCATACATAATAAAAAAGAACTCAGCTTTTGAGAGTAAATAAGTAAGAATGCTAGCTCTATTACGCTTATTTTCTATAAATAAAAATAAGCATTATAGTTTTATCAGAAAATGTTGTAGTTTTTCAAGACTATTTGGTTGTAATTTAAGAAATCCATTAATGAGTGTTTCCAAGCCCTCAATGGATGGATTGAAGAACAAAAAAATTCCAATATTATCCACAAAATTGAGGAAGATATGGACCTAAAGCTATTATTTTCTCTGAAGCTGATTCACTCACCACCTATCTCTTCTTTCAGAGTGGACTAGTCGATACCATTTATTTAATGATTTTACACAGTCTAGCCGAATTTCTAGCAGGATTTACCCTTGCAGTCAAAAATTATAAGGTTGAATATTTGAAATAGTTTGTTTTTCAAGGAGTTGGATAGTAGATCTCAACTGGTTGATTTCTTTGGTGACTGTACCTACTTGTTAATTGTTGGAGTTCTACTAATTCTGCTTCCTTTTTTATGAGTGAATCCTTTAGGCTTACGATAACTGCTTTCATTCTCGAGTTAATGTATCTATAAGACTGTTTACACTAGATGTAATATAGTATATTTGACAATTATATTGGGCTAATTCCAATTGCCATCGAATTAGTCTTCCTTGATTATAATTGGTTTTTATATTGTACTTGGTGATCCACATAGATACTTGAATCTGTTTGTATTAAAAATTAGACAATTAATAAATCCACTTTCCATTTACATAAAGTTTTAAGACTTGCTGATATTTCTTTTTCATATTTTGTAGTGTTTGAAGAGTAGTTACAAAAGCATTAATAGATGTAAGAAAATTATAAGTTCGAGTAAAAGTTTTAATACATTTCTAATTAACTTTGATTTTTATTTGGATATGCATAATTAATAAATGAATAGATCTATAAGTAACACAAAAAGGCATAATTAATAAATTTTGTTAAGAAGAAACTGCATAAGAATATATCTAAAACCATAGATTAAAAGATCATTAAGAAAGTCTATAAGAGTAGTTTTATCTAAATAATTTAAACTAGCATAGAAAAAGATGAAAATAGTTCTGACATATAAAAAGATTAATTGAAGATAGATTATTAAAATATTTTTTGTTCTTCAGTCTATCCATTGAGGGCTTAGAAACAGTCATAAAACATTTCTGGAGTGATTTTCTTCATTTCTTCTTTCAAGGCCTTTGTAAGTATAACATTGATTTTGTTCATGTTGATGGCCTTATCTAAAGTTTTCATTTTTATTATTTTTGATAGGATCAAGTGGATTTTTGCTGCATACTTTATCTATTAATGTTTCTATTGCATTTTGTAAAGTTACATTATTAAGAAAATAAAATTGTAATTGATTTAAATTTTTGGTTACTAATTGTAATGTTTTATAATAAATATATAGGAATTTTAAGAATGATAGAGTTTTGATTTAAAGATTTAATTATTGGTGTTTTTAAAGTTATGTATTGACAAAAAGGATTATATAATTTAAGAAAATTAAATAATCTAATTATAATTAAATTTAAACTCTAATTATAATATAATTTAATATTAATAAAATTAAATATCTAATATTTGATCCTTAAAGATTTTAAAATTTCACAATTAAGTATAATTTAATTTAAATTGATTTTTTTCTCTTTTTTTACTACTCTTTATGCGTGACTGGTTAAGTTCTTAATATGTTGACGATGATTATAAATTATTATTATAATTCATTATTAAAATTAGACGAATTAAAACTCTCTTTAATTTATCTCTAATTTGATAATTAAATAAATTCTAATTATAGATCAAGATTGACTTATAACATGTCATGACTACTCAAATATTAATAATATCAAAGCAATTTGACCTAATATATTCATGCATGATTATGATGTATAATTTAATCATTTCATCATGAAAAGTTCCACTTAGATATAAATTATGGTTATAATGTCTATCCTTATAAATCCACTCATATTTGTCCTTATCAATTAGTAGTTAATTTATAATTGATATTTGAAAATATTTTTTAAATGTCAGTTTAATTTAGTTAGAAAATTCTTTAAATCATCACTAATAAAGAATAATTAAAGATACATAAAGATTTAAAAAATGCATTTATTAATTAAAAATAATGTAATATATAAAATTACAACGGACCGAGGAGAGAAGTTTATAGAGACGCTATACATTAATTACCTTATTTTGCAGGCGTGTAAAAGTAACATTAATAGACACAATAAAGATTTGAAATATTTATTTTAGAATTCTCTAAAAGAAAATGGAGCATGGAGGCAAGAGGATGATGAAGACGTGTCGGGAAGTGAGACCGGACAACTTAAGCGGGTCCCCATTTTAAAGCAGTACGTTTTTTTTTTTTTGAGAAAGGTGCAACATGAGGACCATTCAAGTACAGGCCTGGCAAATGCAAATCACCTTTCCAAAAAAAAAAAAAAGTACACGACAAATCAAAACATGAGGAGTAATCTGCGCACTTGGCCTAGTTATGGCATACTGGATGGTTACGCTCTACTTGCCATAATTTAGTTCACATATTTGAAGTATAAATATGACCCCTCGTCACCCATAACCAGTATCGAACTACATGTCTGAGTCTCTAAACAGAGAAGTGATAACTCATCATCTACTACGCTAAAAGCACCATCCGTAAGTTGTCAACATGTTGGTTGAGCTTTTGCTCTCAATTCCTGTCCTAATCCTTTCAACGTTCTTCATTTTTTTGGTTCTCAAGAAACGCAGAGTCAACCAACAATTCTCTACCCAACTTCCCAGATCGTATCCTATTATCGGTTCATTCTTCTCTATACGGGCAAACAAAGACCGTCGTGTTCAATGGACTTCAGATATACTCCTCAACTCACCCTCTGCAACACACGTCTTTCACGCTGGTCTTGGGCGTCGCCGGATATTTACTGGCAACCCTGCGAATGTCCAACATATTCTCAAGACTAATTTCCACTTATACGAGAAAGGAGATGAATTTCGACAGACACTTTATGATTTCCTGGGCGACGGTATTTTTAACGTTGATGGTGACGTGTGGAAATTTCAGAGACAAGTTTCGAGTCACGAGTTTAACACCAACTCTCTATGAAAATTTGTCGAGACTGTAGTTGACACAGAGCTCTCCGAACGCCTCATCCCAATTCTCTCTAGCGCTGCTGCCAACAAACAGGTGCTTGATTTTCAAGATATTCTTCAAAGGTTTGCTTTTGATAACATCTGCAAAATCGCGTTTGGGTATGATCCTGCTTATTTGCTTCCATCCCTACCACATCCAGAGTTCGCAGAGGTTTTTGATGAGGGAATCAAGCTAAGTAGTGACAGGTTCTTTTCCTTTTCCCCTGTATTTTGGAAAGTCAAGAGGTTTCTGGGTATTGGATCGGAAAAGCGACTCAAGCAAGCTGTGACCGAAGTCCGTGATTTTGCTAAAAGCATAGTGAAAGAGAAGAAAGAAGAGCTAAGAAACAAATTCTCTCTCGACTCTGTTGACCTCTTATCTCGATTCCTAAGCTCCGGCCTTGAAGACGAAAACTTTATCACTGATATAGTTATCAGCTTTATATTAGCTGGCCGTGACACAACATCTGCTGCTTTGACATGGTTCTTTTGGTTGCTTTCCAAAACACCAGAGGTAGAAAAAGAAATTCTGAAAGAGATACGGGACAAATCAGATAAGCCAATTTTCGAAGAAGTAAAAGATATGGTTTATACACATGCTTCACTATGTGAAAGCATGCGACTTTACCCTCCCGTACCGATGGACTCGAAAATGGCGACCCGCGACGATGTGTTGCCGGATGGAACTCCTGTGAAGAAGGGCACGAGAGTGACGTACCACCCTTATGCGATGGGTAGACTAGAGGCGATCTGGGGTCAGGACTGGGCCGAGTTTAAGCCGGAGAGGTGGCTCCAAAGAGACTTGGCGACACAGAAACTGAGTCTTAGGGCGAGAGACGCTTACACTTACCCAGTGTTTCAAGCTGGGCCGAGGATGTGCTTAGGAAAGGAAATGGCTTTCTTGCAAATGAAGAGGGTGTTTGCCGGAGTTTTAAGTAAATTCAAGGTGGTCTCGGCGGCGGAGGACGGTGAAGAACCGGTGTTTATATCAAACCTGACAGCGAAAGTGAAAGGTGGCTGTCCAGTGAGAATTGAGGAACGGAATGATTAGATGGTGATTATATATGTTGGCATACAGTATCATTTGCATGATAAGTACTTAGAAGTTCCGTTTTCTGTGATGCCTATAATCCATAGGATCTGTTCTACTTATTAAATGTATTAAAATTCTCGTCAGCAATAAGAATTATTGATCACTTTTATCTTTATCCAAAATTTTAATGCATTGAAATACCGAATCATTCTTGTATATAAATAATTTCTAATTATGTATTTTTTGAGAATTTAACACGTTTTATACGTGTGATGTTAATTAAAAATTTTCATATTCCTTATCAAAATTAACAATTAATAAAATCTTAAGAGTTTAAAATTTTTTTATATCAAAGCGATAGATTTAATTACATGTTTGTTCGTTGATAGATAGTTTTCGAAGTTTAAAATCGCGTGATTACTGATAATGTTTTGCTACTTTCTTCTAAGGTTACATTTAGAACTGCAGTGCGGTAGAGATAAATTATCGCAGTTTTCAAATACAGTCACATGTTTGGATATGCAGTAAACAATCAAAGGTTGGAAAAAAGTACGGTGCTACCGTAGAAATCAATAAGTAGAAGGAGGATGCGGTAAGAAACTGTTTGTGCGGTAAAAATTTTACGTTCCATTGATAACCTTCACTACAATTATTATTTTCCATTATACTCTTAATTAATATGACTAATAATATATTTTTATGAAGTATTTTATTTACTAAATTTATTTTATTTATATTTTCTCATTTTAATTTAATATTTTTTATTTATAATTTTAAATTTATATAACCAATAGTATATTTTTTAATTATTTATTCAACAATTAATAGTTTATTAAATCAATCGGCTTTTTAGTCATTTTATTTCTTTTCAGCAACCGCAATTGCACTTGCCAAATACATATTTTCACGTTTCAGCAATTACCAAAACAACAATCTCAAACACATAAGTACTTATTGTACTTATCATTTCAGCAAGTTGATTTCAGCAGGTTGTCAACCGTCACCGCTCTCCCAAACCAAGCCTAACCCTAATTAGCGACGAAAGGGGCCATTAAGTGAAACTACCTTGCTTAACTCACTATGGTACTAATTTGGCCATTAAGTGAAACTACCTTGCTTAACTCACTATGGTACTAATTTCTTACTGATGGATCACGGTTTCTCTTTATTTGCAGGTTATATGTAGAGATGCATTTCTTTTTGTCTAATTTTATTTGAGTTAACTAAATTCTAAGTCCGAGTTTGAAATTTTTTTAAATTTTCGAGATTGTATGAATGGTTCGACCTTAATTTTGAATATATTAAATATATTTTATTAAAATAATATCATTTTATTAATCATTTTGAAAAAGAAATTATTTTGACGCTATCAAATTATGAGATATTTAATTTCCATCGAATTCATGCTTAGATCACAAATTTTAGACTGGTCCGAACCTTTGATCCTTGAGTCCAGCTCAGTCCCAAGTCTAGTTATATGAGCTTATGCAATAATCACACAACGTATGATAAGTTGCTGGAGACCGGTGGCATGAATTCGAAACTTTTGAATGATCATGTAAAGGGGATGATATATGCGTTGGTTACCATGCTTCTGGTATGATCGTTATCGCTTTTTGTTGAATATTTCATGGACAGAATTTTAAGCTTTGGAACCCTCTGCTTTTCCTGCACAACTCTGGCAAGAAAGATCCGATCTCTTCTGAAACTAGTACGCTAAAATATGGATCTAAAAGCTTTTTATAAATATAGAACGACACAGACTGTGTAACCAATCAAACTTCAAAAGAGTACGGAAAGAATGATTGTTTCTCTTTCTCTTTGGTTTAAGTTGATAATGAGGGATGACAAAGATGGAGCAATGACTTGTATTACTTTAAAATTGAGTTTAGAAACGCGGTCGTTGTTGTATGAGGTTATACAAACATTAGAACGCCCATTAACAAGTTGTAAAAGTTACGTAAGTAGAATATCATCAAATATATTAAAAAAGCATACTACCACCCTATGAAGACAATATCACGCATATGTATATAAAATGTCACTACCCATAATAGATAAGTCACATTCACTTTAAAAAGAGAATACTGTTACCGTGTAGGAAAAATACTATGTTTTAATAAAAACAACATCTTACCTTAATCTAATACTACATTTATGTTTCAATAATACCACCACTTATGAGTCACACGTCCACCTTAAAATGAGAATATTATCGCTTAGTATAAAAAAAATACTATGGACAACCTTCATACATTTTTATACCACTCCTATATATTAAAAATACTACCCTTTTGATAAAGCAGATACATACAAGAAGGGGTGAATTGTATGTATATAAAAATTCAAGGTACTTTCAAATTGATAAGATCTTGCTAAATAAAATAAATAGAAGAGTCCTATAAACTTTCGAAAGTATCTTGTCAACATTAAAGAAGAGAGGAGCCTATTAATGCTTAAATAAAAAAGAGCTAATTAATCGAAAGGAATCTGCTAATGCTCAAAACGATAGAAGTTTGCTAACTTTTGAAAGAAACCTCTTGTGATATAAAAACAGAAGGAGCCTAGTGAAAAACTGAAGGAGCCTCTTGAAAACTTATAATGCGAAAATTTAAAAGTAAGAAGAGAGAGAAAATGACACGGTAGATTTGTAGTGATTCGACTTATAACGAAACCTACGTTCAGTCCCTAAGTATCCAACTTAAGTATTTCACTATAAAACCAAGTAGTAATTAGACGAGCCTCTTCAAGCTCACAAGTGTATATTTTTCAAGGTTCTTCAGCCTTCCACACTAGAAGTATTTTACTAGCCTCTACAAGCTCTCAATCAAATGATAAAGTAATTTGTTCAATATGAGCTTCAATGATCACTCTCTCAAAAGAATTTTTACCTTCTAAGACGCAAAAGATCTGATAATGATATGACCTTCAAAAGTACCGATGCTGTGAATGTATATCGAAAATTTAGCTTCCTTGATTTTTCTGTATATCATGTGTCTCACAACTGTAGTGGTTCTTCCTTAAGTCGGTATTTCCTGCAACTAGCCGTTGCTTAATTTTCAATATTATCTTTGCTAAAATCTTCAATATTTAGATGTTAAGAAGAACATTCTGTCAAGGCTTCTGGGGCTGATTATTTGAATTAGTAAGATTCTTTCAGATGTCATGGAACCATTTCTAAAAGGTAAGTTTATAAAGAAGGTTCCTACAAGAAATAAAGGAATTATTCCATGATTTATTTGCTTTTATGAATTATATCGTTGCCTATATAAGGAAATAAATCTAATTTGAATTTTGAAATATGATACAGTTATCATCAAAATCTTTAGTTATAAATGTTGAGCTAACAATCTCCCCCTTTTTGATGATGAAAAACAATAATAGATATATTTTCAAAATTCAAATAATAATAAAAGATTTCGAAAGATACCTGTAAGCTTTACTCGCAGTAATAATTAGAAGGAGCCTGACTTTTAAACAAAAGAGCCTATTGCTTATTTATCACTGATTTAAACTCCACAAGTTTAGCAACATTTCATCATAATATATCATCAATAGCAAATATATTATCAATGCAATATTTGAAAATATATCATCAAGGTAAAGGATATCATTTTAATTACCCCCCTTTGTCATTATCAAAAAAAGGAGGGAAAGAATAACGAAGGAAACAAACAAGAACATAAGTTTGTAAGAACATACTAAGAAAAAAAAACAGAGACATTAATTAGACGTTTTTATAAGCAACATTTGCAAGTCATGAATCTATTTTTGCATGTTGTCTATTTGGTTGTGCATTTGACCTCGATTGGAAAGAATTTCTTTTAGGTGTTGAAGGATCAGATCATTAAAGCTCTGGAGAGGAACAAGAGTTGACTTTTTAGGGGTAAGACCTAAAAAATTTGCTATTCTTTCTACTTTCTTGTCTACCCACACATTGTCCTTTCACTTGTAACTAAATTGGTAGGGAATTAAAGAATTGAACTTTGCAGGTTCATACCAATTCAGATTATCAAAAGGCACTCCAAAATAAACAAAAATCTTGGTCAATAACATCCCATACAGTAGGCCACCAATGGTATTCTTGTGACTTCCTTTGTTTACCATAAACTTCATAATCATTACTAGGAGGTTCACCTTATTACCTTTCAAAAGATTGTAGACCACATATGTATCCAGAAGGTTGCATCTTTCTGCTAAGTTACTCCTTAGAAAAATTGAAGTAGCCGAAATGGATGCAAGGCATGTTAGCAGTAGGTCCAAGTGTCTACACTATGGTCTCCCTTCATGTGCATTCTCAATGTGTAGACATATAAAGTTCACAATCTCTCCCAGATCCCACTTATGACATGGAACATCAGTCCTACCAACTGGAATTACATCCAGAATATTCCTTAAGATTTCCTCTGTAACCAAGATCTCACACTCATATACCCACGAGATGATTTGACAGCTTCCTATCAATTTCTTCTCTTCTTTTATGTGTGTAGAAACATCTTACTAATTTATCAAACACTGTTTCACCTAAATTTACCCAACCAACAGCAAGAAAGAAGGGTATGATGAGAATACCGATATCATCGAATAGGTTAGAAGGTGAGATGCATTCTGCTACCACCTTTCTCTTTTTGTAGTGCATTTTGTACCTTGCTTCCGCTTCTATCGATCAGAACAACTTTATTGGACCTGGGGCTTTTCCCTTCTGGACTACAGTTAGTTTATTTGATTTTGTTCTCTTGGCCTTATGGATTTCTTTAAAAAAGCTTTCTTCAAACATCGGTTCATCCCTAACAATTTGGTCCCCAGTCTTTTCTTTGATCAAAAGCGCTTTGCCTTTTCTTACTTCTTCCCTTTTTCTTGTCCTTGATTCTTCTTCTTATTCCTTTTCTGTCTCAGCGGTTTCTTCTTTTAGATCTTGTTTTATGATACTTTTTCTGGTCTGTGGTCACCTTAATAATAAAGTTGGTTCTTTATCTGATCCATCATCATTTATAACCAGTACACTTCAGGCATTTTCTTATCCTTAGGATTAGTTTTAGGAGTAGTAAATGCAGGAGTAGTGGAAGGAGTAGGACTTGTCAAAGTAAGAATGGGTATATGAGTAAATGGACGAGTAGTGGAAGGAGTAGGAGTGGTCAGAGTAAGAATGGGTATATGAAATCTTACTTTTCTTGTTTACTCCCCCTCACTCGAGGATTCTTCTACTTCTTTTTCTTCTTACTATTCTTCTTCTTTTTCATTTTCTTCTTCTTATTTATTTTCTTTTTCTTCTATCTCTTCTTCTTCTTCTTCTCCTTTACTGGAGTCAGAGACAAATTGTTGTTAGGTTGAAGGTTCATTATTTTTAGAGGAGGAGTCTGAGTCTGATTCTAGGGAAAGTATAGCCAAAATTTGTCTTTTTCTCTCGAGTATCCTGAAAGGGTGTTTTTGAAATTTGGGGTTTAGTGGAAACAAAGATAGGTTCGGTAGGAGTATTCAAAGGGCCTACTATTGTAGATAAAGAAGAAGACTCAGAAATGAGAGTTTGTTCATGGCTAGAATGGGTATATGAAATCTTACTTTTCTTGTTTACTCCCCCTCACTCGAGGATTCTTCTACTTCTTTTTCTTTTTCTTTTTCATTCTTTTTCTTTTTCTTTTTCATTTTCTTCTTCTTCTTTCATTTCTTTTTCTTCTATGTCTTCTTCTTCTTCTTCTTTCTCTTCTTCTTATCCTCTACTGGAGTCAGAGACAAATTGTTGTCCGGTTGAAGGTTCATTATTTTTAAGAAGAGGAGTCTGAGTTTGATTCTAGGGAAAGTATAGCCAAAATTTGTCTTTTTCTCTCCTCTTGAGTTTCCTGAAAGGATGTTTTTGAAATTTGGGGTTTAGAGGAAACAAAGATAGGTTCGGTAGGATTATTCAAAGGACCTACTATTGGAGATAGAGAAGAAGACTCAGAAATGAGAGTTTGTTTATGGCTAGAAGTTAAAGTAGTAGTTTTCTTCTATCCCTTTAATTTCGTTCGTGCCATTGTAAGAATGATGGCCAGGTTTAGAAGATTTGAGATGAAAGTAGAGAGTTAGAATGTCGAGAAGAAAGAGCAGCGTTTCGAATAACAATGAGGATGGGTAAAAGAACGAAGCTTGCTTAAGGAGTACTATACAATTTTTGAGTATTGATTTTGTTGTGAAGAAGGACAGTCGTGCACTCTAAAAGAGGAAATGGATCATCTATATATCTTCTGTTAACCCTGTACAACCACTTATTAGAACTGTATGCACGTTTCTTTAAATGTTGAAACAACGCCATGAATGACTTCTTTTTTAGGACGCGTATAATCTGCTCTATTAAATCGACAAGAGTCTTCTAAAACCAAGCGGACTTCTAAACTAGAAGGAGCCTACTAAACTAAGAGAAGGTCTCGAACTTGAGAGGAGCCTTCTAAAGTAAAAGGATCCTGCTAATGTCTATAGAGAGAAGTAGTATAGAAAATTCATACAGATATAATATCAACAAGTATGCACATACTAAGCTTTTTTCTTAACATGCAAAATCTATCTTTAGAGAGTGGTTTAGTGAAGATATCAGCTACTTGATTTTTAGAATTAAGATGCAAAAGATCAATAGTTCCTTCTAAAGTATGATCTCTAAGAAAATTATGCTTGATATCTATATGTTTAGTCCTATAATGATGAACATGATTTTTTGAAAGATTTATTGCAAAGATTTATTGCACTAGTATTATCACATAATATAGAAATATGATTAAAGTTCAGAGAGAAATCTTGAAATTGATTCTTCATCCATAATATTTAACCACAACAGTTAGCAGCTACTATATATTCCACTTTAGCTGTTGAAAGTGCTATGTAATTTTATTTCTTGTAAGATCAAGAGACTAGACATCCTCTAAGAAATTGACAGTAACCACTTATGCTTTTTTG
The DNA here is from genome assembly GCA_027563885.1 of Erythroxylum longipes. Lineage (NCBI taxonomy): Eukaryota > Viridiplantae > Streptophyta > Magnoliopsida > Malpighiales > Erythroxylaceae > Erythroxylum > Erythroxylum longipes. The sequence goes on along the minus strand of JAOQMS010049161.1, from coordinate 14,520 downwards.
ATCAACTTTAGCACCTGCATAATTTTCATCACAATAGCCAACTATGTTAGAGAATCATTTTTTGGATACCATAATCCAAGATCCATAGTTTCGTGAAGATATTGAAAGATCCTATTGACTTTTTTAAGGTGGCTTTCTTTTGGATTTGATTGAAGGCATGTGCATTTGGTCTTGAGCTTATAAGGTATAGTAGTTACTTGATCATTCCTCTATACTTTCTTTAATCCGTAGCCTTGCCTTTTTCATCCCTATCAAGTTTAGTTTCAGTGTACATAGGAGTAACCATAGGTTTGGAATTCTCAAAATGGTACTTCTTGATGAGTTCTTTTGTGTATTTTTTTGGCTAATGAAGATCCCTTTTTTTGTTTATCTGATTTGTAATGCGAGAAAGAAAGATAATTCTCCCATCATGCTCATTTCGAACTCGCCCTGCATTAATGTTGAGAATTCTTCATAGAAAGATTGATTAGTAGCACCAAGTATTATGTCATCAATATGTATTTGCACCATGAGTAAATCATTCTCCTTTTTCTTAATAAATAAGTTTTATCTACCTTTCCCTTTTAAAAGTTATTGTCAAGCAGGAAATTACTTAACCTTTCATACTAGTCTAGAGGGGTCTGTTTTAGAACATACAGGGCTTTGGTCAATTTTATCACGTAGTTAGGATGGTTTTCATCTTCAAAGCCAGGAGGTTGCTTAACAAATACTTCTTTGTTAATATATCCATTTAAGAAGGCACTTTTAACATCCATTTAGAACAATTTGAAGTTTCTATAATATGCGAAGGCAAGCAAAATTCTAATTGATTCCAGTTTTACAACAGGTGCATAAGTTTCATCAAAATCAATACCTTCATGTTGATTATAACCTTGAGCTACAAGTTTAGCTTTATTTCTTACCACCTTACCATTTTCGTCAAGTTTGTTTCGAAAAACCAATGACTGACTTATTTTTTGGATGAGGTATTAGATTCCAAAATTTGTTTTTATGAAACTGATTTAGTTTATCTTTCATGGTTGAAACCTAATTTTCATTAGTAAGAGCCTCTTGAATGGTCCTTGGTTCTAATTGTGAGATGAGGGTAACAAAGTTGTTCTTAAAGGATGATCTGGTTCTTAGACTTCCAGAGGGATCTCCCAAAATTTATTGATGTGTATCTTAAACTCTCCATTTTATTGGTGTTCTTCATTGCATAGGCTCCTGTTGAGAGGAAGGAGCCTGCTCTGTCCTAGATTTAGAAGGACCAATTTTATCTTGCAATTATGATGATACTGTAGGTGTAGTTGATGTATTTTTAGGAACCAAAGGATGCTCTTCATCATCTGAATCAGCTGTTGTTGTTGAAGGTTGTGGTTCATCAAACACTACGTGTATTGATTCTTCTATCTTCTTTGTTCTTTTTTCGTAAACGTTGAATCCTTTACTAGTAGTGCTATAACCTAGAAAGATAGCTTTATCTGATCTCGCATCAAACTTTTCAAGGTTGTCTTTCTCATTATTTAGAACAAAGCATTTGCAACCAAATGCTCGAAAGAAAGCGACATTCAGTTTTCTTCCTTTCCACAGCTCATAGAAGGTCTTTTTCAGAATAGGTCTTATAAGGCATCTGTTGAGTATGTAACAGGCAGTTGACACAGCTTCTGCCCGGTACCCTTGTGGTAGACCACTTTCACATAGCATTGTTCTAGCCATATCAATGAGGGTCCTATTCTTTCTTTCAACAACTTCGTTCTACTGAGGCGTTCTTGGGCATGAAAAATTATAAGATATCCCATTTTTGTTAAAGAAATCTTTGAATTTTCTGTTATCGAATTCTCCTCTATGATTGCTTCGAATTGAAGTAATACAGTATCCTTTTTCGATTAGAATTTTTCTGCAAAATTTCTCAAAAACTTTAAAAACATCATCCTTATTTGATAGAAAATAAACACATGTAAATCTAGAATAATCATCTACTATAACAAAGTTGTAATGTTTACCACCGAAGCTTTAAGTTCTGGTAAGACCAAATAAGTCCATGTGTACAAGTTCAAGTGGTTGGTTAGTAAACACAATATTTTTGGGAGGAAAGCTGCTTCTAACTTGTTTACCTTTTAAACAGGCCTCACAAACCTGTCTGCTTTCAAACTTCAAAGATGGTAATCCTCTTATTAACTCATTTTTGGATAATTTTGATAGATTGCTCTTGCTAGCATGTCAAAATCTTCTATATAAGATAAAAGAGTCCTTTTTTATAAAAACAAAACGATTGACATTTTGTGAAGACATATCTTCCTATTGAGCACAATATATGTAGTGATTTATAGGACCAAAAACATACAATATTGCCGTTAAGATTATCAATAATTTCAAAATGTGATGCATAGAAGGTAAATCTATAACCTTTATCACATAATTGAATTATGATTAATAAGTTTGCTTCAATCCATCAACATAAAGAACATTACCAAGAGAAACAAAGTTAGAGTCACAAATTTTACCAATTCTGGTGACTTTGACCTTGTTTTTGTCAGTAAAGACAACATTGCTTCTATTTTTTCTTTTAATGTAGTTGAAACTTGATATTTCACCTGTCATGTTTCTCGAACAACCACTATCAACTATCCATTAATTTTCTCTTGTCTCCATTTTAGAACATATCTGTAGAAAGTATTATCTCATTTTAGGTACCCAAATTTTTCTGGGTCCTTTCAAGTTAGTAGTTTGACCTTTCGGTCTCCAAACATACATTTAACATAATTTTTCCATTTTATGAAGTTTACAAGATTGACTAATGTGACCATGTCTACCACAATAGAAGCATAAAATAGATGAATGAGAATTACTATAATTTCTACAATATATTAGATTCTCGTTGTTTTGATTATAGCAACTGCTGGATTTAAAAAAAGAAATTCTTGTATGGCTTAATATTATTGTTTTTATTGTGGCCTATTCTAGCTTTATCAAAAATGCATTTACCACTACAAAGTAATGCATCCAAGTTATTCCTTCCGTCAATGAAATTTGTATGATCTTTTTCTTGAAATAAGTTCTTTTTAGCATATTTCTCTTTTTCAAGTTCCAGGGTGGTAACTTTTTCTTTTAACTATCTCACTTTATCAAAATCATTCTCAAGCAAATTATTTCCCAATTTAGCTACTCTTTCTAACAAAGCTTCCTTCAAAGATGCATCATTGTTCTTGAACTTCTCAAATTCTTTGAAATAGTTCACTATCAACATTTTGTACTGATTATATAATTCATGATATGCAATTTTCAATTCATCAACTTCAATATCAGATTCAGAATAATAAACTCATCGTCTCCTAATTCAACCATGAAGCAAACATTGTTGACTTCTTCTAGCTTTTCTTCATCAAAGTTTTTAGAATCCTCATCTGACTAGGCTGCAGTCATTGCTTGCTATCTGGGTTTTTTATTTTCTGACTTATCCTTTTGAAGACGAGGACATTAAGGTCTCATGTGTCTAGGCTTCTTGTAGTGATAACATATGATTTGATTATTTTGGGTATAGCTATTGTTGCCACTATCTTTTGATACGAACCTGTTTTTCTCAGCTTTCTTATTTCCTTCTCTTTTCATCATCAGCTTCTTTTAGAAGCGGGCATATTTTTGACCATAAAGTTGAACTCGTCATCTCCATCTATTTGCAACTTGGTGTGACATTCATCGCCGTTTAATTCATTAGTTGCTTTCAGTGCCATTCCTTTTCTGTAGGAGGATCCTTCATCTCGTCTAAACTCGATTTCATGGATCATTAGATTTACTCGTAGTCAGTCGAGTCAAAAAGTGTCTAGATCTTTTGTAGTTTCTAGAGCTATCACCTTAGGTCTCCATTCCTTTGGTAGTGATTTTAGGATCTTCATTACGAGCTCATCATTGGGATATATCTTTCCCAAGTTCTTTAAGGTCGTGATGATTTTGTTGAATAGTCCACAGAATTCATCTATGTTTTCTCCTTGTTTCATGCCAATAGTTTCGTATTGATGAGCTAAAAGGCTTATTCTATGTTTCTTTACATCATTTATTCCTTCAATGGTGACTTGTAGTTTATCCCACATTTCCTTTGCTATAGAGTAGTAGGATATCTTCCCATATTCTTCTAGAGATAGTGCATAGATCAAATGATGTTTTGCTTTAGCGTTTAGCTATGCATTTCTTTTGTCAGCATCAGACTATACTTCTACGTATGAGTAGTTGTTTCCATTGAATTAAGGAGGCTTTGAGATAGATCGTCCTTCAAGGCTTCTCAAATTGTTTGTCATGATCTATCATATGCTGTAAAACATAATAAGTGTGAAACCTTGCTTTGATACCAAATGATAAAGCAAACATATGTAAGAGGGGGGTGAATTGTGCGTATATAAAAATTCAATATACTTTCAAATCGATAAGATCCTACTAAATAAAATCTATAAAGTTTCAAAAGGATCTTGTCAATATTGAAGAAGAAAAGAGTCTATTAATGCTCAAATAGAAAAGAGCTAATTAATCGAAAGAAGCTTGCTACCGGTCAAAACAATAGGAGCCTATTTAATTAATAGTAGCCTGCTAACTTTAAAAACAAAACCTTTTGCGATATAAAAACAGAACGGACCTATTGAAAAACTAAAGGAGCCTCTTAAAAACTTATAATGCAAAAATTTAAAAGTAAAGAAGAGAGAAAAATGACACAATAGATTTATACTGGTTCGGCTTATAACGAATCCTATGTCCAATCCCCAAGTATCCAACTTGAGTATTTCACTATAAAACCAAGTAGTAATTTGACAAGCCTCTTCAATCTCACAAGTGTATATTTTTCAAGGTACTTTAACCTTCCACACTAGTAGTATTTTGCTAGCCTCTACAAGCTCTCAATCTAATGACAAAGTAATTTATTCAATATGAGTTTCAACGATCACTCTCTCAAAAGAATTTTCACTTTCTAATACACAAAAGGTTTGATAATGATATGAATTTCAAAAGTACTAATGTTTTGAATGTATATCGAAAATTTGGCTTCCTTGATTTTTTTATATATCTGTGTGTCTCGCAACTACAGTGGTTCTTCCTGAAGTAGGTATTTCCTTCAACTAATCGTTGCTTAATCTTCAATTTTATCTCTAATGAAATCTTCAATATTTAGATGTTAAGAAGAATGTTCTGTCAAGGCTTCTAAACTTGATTATTCGAATTAGTAAGTTCTTCCAGATGTCATGGAACCATTTCTAAAGGTAAGTTTATAAAGAAGGTTCCTGCAATAAAGAAAGTAATTATTCCATGATTTTATTTCCTTTTAAGAATTATATCGTTGCCTATATAAGAAAATAAATCCAATTTGAAATAATATACAGTTATCATCAAAATTGTTAGTCATAAACCTTGAGCTAACACCCTCATTATAGATAAGTAACCTTACTTTAAAATGGTAATCTGAAAGGACCCATCTCAGATCTTTAATCGATATCTAACCCAACTGAAGGGTTCCCGCAAAGCAAAGCCGTTCTATTATTAAAAATCTTTTATACTTGAAAGTTAAAAGCATAAAATATAGTGGTAAATATTTTTTAAAATCCATTTTACTAAAAATTTTGGCAGCATAAGGATTGTTTTTCTAAGATTCCCCGATTTTAAGAACTTACATAACAAGATTTAAAATACTTTTAATATTTCATATACCATCTCAACTTATAGAATGGGACCTCACGTCCATATTACAAGTAATCACAAACATACAATTCTTAACATTTTAAAAACATCGTTGAGGATCAAAGCCCTTATAGTTCATTAAGTAAAAGATATTTACATTCCCACAAACATTGAGAAGATCAAACTTTTGAATCCTTTCCAAAATAATTTAAAACATATCACATGCATAACAAAAATAATACAAGCACAGCAGAACCCGACGATACAACTAATTCTCTGGTGGAGTCTTAATTATGCAGCACCTATACCCATAACTGGGGTGGTTTGATTAAAAACATAAAAACAAGGGTGAGCTAAACGAGCTCAGTGAGTGTTAATCAATTTACTAAAAATTTTCGTAACAACATAACTGAAATAATCCCATACAACAATATAGCTCATGGTAAAATATTTACCATAATAATTCATTCACACATCATCAAATCCGGTAATAACATAAAATTTCGTAAAACACAATTTCAAGTTTTCTAAAATACTATTTCAAAATGCTTTTCAACATTAAACTCATAATATAAAAGTTTCCATTTTCCATTTTCCATTTTCCTTTTCCTTTAAACAATAAATAGTGGTGAGAATAAGTTTTCTGAAAACTTTTATACTGAAAATAAGCCAATCACTAGAAATGATACCATATAGTGCTTCTTAAATTACTTTTAACAAAAATAATGGCGGCATTATTATTATATTCATAAATTTTCTAACTCAAAATAGCCCACCCCTAGTTTCTTTACCATACAGTGCACTAGGCATAAAGTCACGAAATTGGTTTTGCATCACTTACCTAAGACCAGTTAACCATTATTTACGAAGCTAATTCTACATCGCTTACCCACAATAGGTTAACCGCTATAAACTAGTAATTACAGAGCTAGCACTGCATCACTTACCTATAACAAGCCACAGAGCTGGTTCTACATTGCTTACTCGTACTAGGTTAACCGTTATATACCGGTATAATAACATGCATACAGCCTAACAGTGTTCCATAGGGAAAAGCAACTCATACTTTTTCAATTCATCTTATTTTCAAAATCAATTATGGGAGGATTCATAATCATTCAATTTAATGCATAATTTTAATGTAACTTCCAATCATTAAAAAATTAACTTTCAATTTACAACTCATATATGGCTTAAGCTTAATCTTATGCTAGCAATATTCACTTGTAAAATATCATTGGCATAAAACCCAAAATAAATATTCATTTCATGATTAAATGACAATCATTTGCTTAAAATCAATTTAAAGTACACTCACATGTCATCAATTCTTTTGCAATGAATTTTATAACGGCTGGGAACCACATCATGCATATGACAACCACCACATACCTGGGCTAAGGATACTCACAGTACCCTTAACCCATTTAGTTTGGGTGTCAACAGTATTTGGTTAAGAAGTTGAGTCTCAGATCGTTAAGTTGGCATCCTTAACAGTCGAATGATTTTGACCTCAGTAAGAGTACTTGTCGACATTCCTTGGGGTGTAAGGGAAATTGGATAAGAAATGCTTAGTTTGATCTATTTTATTAACCAAATTCTTTTTCTTTGATTTTATAGTGATAGCATGGTTGGAAGAGGAAGGGGAAATCATCGCAAAATTAAACCTTTAGGACCTAAGCTAGAGGAACACAGCGCTGAAGTAGCCGTAAAACTAGCGGTTGCTAACACGTAGTGTTATAAGGTGTTATGTGAGTTATCAGTAGAGACACTAGAGTTTTGATCGACATTGGCGTGCAAAGTTCCTCTATCAGTGTGACCTTCGCTAAGGACATTAGTCATCCCCTGAAACCATTAGATCCCCCTCTCATTATAGTCACTCCTCTTGGAGAGCAAGTGGCTCGTGATGAAGCATATACAGCCTGTGAGGTAAAGGTTAGTGACGTTGTGTTAGAGGCAGATCTTGATTGGTTAGAGAGGCATTATGCCAGGATTGATTATTATAATAAAGAGTTGGAGTTTGATACTCAAGGTGGAGTCCCGATTAAATTTACTGGTATTCGACGGATGTTCCTGAGCTGTTTGATATCAGTGTTCAAGGTTTAGAAGTTGATTAGTTAGGGATACTAGGCATACCATGAATATGTGATTGACAATTCGGAATAGAAGGTTAAATTTGGAGATGTTCCTATTGTATGCGAGTTCCCTGATGTCTTTCCGGAGGAGTTACCTGGATTGCCACCTAATTGGGAGTTTGATTTTGCAATTGACTTGGTCCCAGGAATAACACTGATATCTTTACCACCATATTGCATGGCACTAGCTGAATTGAAAGAGTTGAAAGTTCAGTTGCATGAGTTATTGGACAAGGTATGGACACTAGGAATTTTTGTTGATGTTGTTCTGATTAATAAATGCACTTGCAGCATTTATGGATCTCATTATGTAACATCCCTTTCCTGTATTAGCGTTAGAGCTAGAAATACCGTACATGAGAACTAGTAATGAAATAATAGAGAAATGGATTCCATGCTCATGCATACACGTGAATTTGATCATTGCACACATCACAATAATTTGTTCATGCACTCATTTGACATTTTCCAGACATAACTGATATTTAATGTGATTATAATTTGAATTGTGGACTATGTGTCTTAAAGATTGATTCGGTGTGTTTTATTAGTGATTTAGAATTTTTGGTGAAATTTGAGAATTTTCTGGAAATCAAGGGTATTTTAAACTAGAAAAAATGCCAAGTGGCAGGATAATTAATAAATAACAGTAAAATTAAGAGACAAATGGCGGTGAAAATTTTATAAATGACATTTGGGTTTAATGACATATGTCATTGAAATTTGGAGACAATTGGAGTAGAAATTGGAGATTGATTGGACTAGTTAATGAAAGAACATTTTCTAAACTAATGGGAATTGGACATGTGGCAAGTGTCTTTCACATAAGAGAGTCATGAGTTATATGCATGGTGTGGCAAGTGACATGTGGCAAGTGACATGCCACACCATGCATATAATTGACGACTCTCTTATGTGAAAGACCTATTTAATTGTTGCCTTTCATTCTTGCTTTTCTTCTTCTTCTCTTCGACACTCTTCTTCTCATCTTCTTTATTCTTCTTCACTTCCACGATACTCTCTCCACCACCATCAAAGTTAAAGCTCACTTTCACCCTTCATTGCTACCATCATCTTGCACTCTTTCTCATTCCTCATAAAAGACCCAACCTCCCACCTTGAAATGATGATGTACGTGGATTGTCTACAAAGCTAAGGTTGGTGTGATCTTGAAGGATTTGGAGTTAAATTAAGTTAAGCTTTAATCTTGATGGGTTGTGTTAAATAGAACATGTATGATGAGAAATTTGATGATTGATCATGGGTTTTCATATAAGTGTTTTAACAAGGGTGTTGTGTAAAAATAAAGAGATCATGCTTTAATTGGTAGTGAGTTAATGTTATTCATGAAATGAGAAGAAGTAGGATGATAGTTTGAGACAAAGTAGAGTGATAATGAAGTTAAATATGTGTTGGAATGTGCTAGATAGAGTGTTTTCACTAAACACACATCTGTGTTTTGGCCATATCTTGATCTATAGGTGTCCAAATGGGATGATTTTTAATGAAGATTAAACTACAGATATATGGCTACAATTTCCTGAAGGAAGTGAATTTTAACTGTGAGTTGTCGTGGTATAAGAATAGTCTGTAGTATTTTGATTATAACGTGCAGGATACTGAACCAAAATGTATGAATTTGATATCATTAGAAACTTAAGACATATAGGAACATTTGATTAGAAGAAGTTGTTGCCTAAACACTTTATTTGCTAGGTCGTATTGGTCATACAAAACTGACCTGAAAAATAGAGTTGAAAAAGATGGAAATTTGGAAGAATTTGGTTGTGAAAGTTTCTGCCAACAAATCCTACATCCGTGGGAAAATGGGAATTTCCCATGAACGTGAGAATTGGTTAAATAGCACACATAATTCTTTTATTTTTGGATAGAAGAACCAATTTGTTAGGGACTTTCATGTGATGCTTCTAGGCTTGAATGAAGCTTGAAATGAGCTTAGTGTTATGCTTGAACAAGTGATCAAATGAGTGTTATGTTTAGGGTAATGATTAAGGATAGAATTTAAGAATGAATTGTTATATATCAAGTGTTCAAATATGAAATTTTGAGATGTTATGGGAATAAAAGTGAACCCATGATGGCTAAACTGATTCAATTAAGATGAGTGATGAGTTTAAAGTAAAGGTGAACGAGAATTGAATACTTGGTGATCTTATAATGCTAGAAAAATAATTGGAAAGCATATATGTGATAGATATATGATTGATGATATTAAATTAACTAAGTTCTTTGATCTATGAGCCTAAGTGTAAGATTGACATATATAAATGATGTTATTAATGATCAAGTGATGTGATTAAGGATAAATACCCGGACTAGTCAAATTGAGCATGCATTATACATTACACATATAGAATGTGTATAATTGAATGTTTATATGATTATGCAACTAATAATGTGTGTGCAATATGTGTATTGCATAATGTTGATATACAAGATAGAACATCGGCATCCAGATGTTTCCGGATCATAGAAGCTAATGCTAATCTGGAGCATACTGTGAGTTGCCTAGATGGTCTCGCTTTCATTGTTTATTTTGTTTTAAATTGTTGTGTTAAATTACTATATGATATGTGTATACTGAGTGTATTGATTCTGGACATTGAATGTCCAAGGTGTTTAATGCATGAATACCATATTTGGAAGTGGTCATTGTATGTGAATTTGACGAAATAAACGATTCTCAGCTTGTATGTTGAATGCCGGACCCAAGGTCTGATGACAAATGTGAATGAGAAAGAGAATGTGAATGTGACTGAATGAGAATGATTGACTGAGTACATGTGATGCATTTCATTACATGAATGCATAACAACATAAAGGTTGTTATGACTGGAGTAGCTACTGAAAAAAGAGCTTAAAGCTCAGAAATTGAAAAAGAGCTTAAAGCTCAGAATGTGAAAAGGAGCTTAAAGCTCAAAAAGTGTATAAGAGCCAATATGTAAAATGAGCCCAGTATCTCCAGCAGATACGGGACAGTTATTAATGAGCCAGTATCCACAATGGATACGGGACAATTATAGGCACTCGGTCAGAACAACAACAAATTGAAAGTGAGTCTCATAAGCATTATATATGCATTTGATGTGAATAATTTGATTGTTTTCTGAATGTGATATATGTTTTAAGTGAATGTGAAATTATATGAATATGTGAATTGTATCTGTTATGTGATTGAGTGAGCCATCGAGGATGGTTACTCATTGAGTTGGCAAAACTCACCCAAAATTTGCAATATTTTTTAGGCTCAGAAGAGTTAGCCCGTTAGGCTAACGAGATTACAGACATTGCATTCGAATAAGAGATAGAGGTCGGGATCAGTCGGCGTCTGCATATATTTTCTATAAAGTTAGTATTAAGTATTGTATTCCGCAAGCCTTATTTATTGTATAAATGAATTATGTTTGTAATAACAGTTGTGATCAAATGCATTTTTGGTATATGTGATGGGCTCAAAAGAATATTGAAATTCCAACAACGTGTTTAATGTTTAATCAGATGTGAGTTTGTAATGACAATTGTGATCATGATGTTTATGAAAAATGGGCCGATTTTGATTATTGGTTTTCTGAAAAATGCGTGTGATGTTTGAGTAAAAAACATTGTAATGAGAGTAATTTGACTGCTCTAGCGCTTCACTTTCATAGGGGGTGTGTCTGAATGTCCCGGGATGTATGGATACATGCTCGGTGGAAGTGAGGTGCTACATATTAACAAAGTGTTCCATCCTTATTTAGATCAGTTTATCATAGCTTTCATTGATGATCTTCTGATTTATTCTAAGGATGGGGAAGAACATAGTAGATATCTTTAGATTGTGCTGTAAATACTTCGCGAAAGACAGTTGTACACGAAGTTTTCAAAGTGTGAATTTTGGTTGAATGATATGGTTGGAATTAATTAAGGATTATGACTTAGTGATTGACTATCACCTGGGAAAAGAAAATGTGATAGCCGATGCACTAAGTCGTAAATCTTGTTCGGTAGTAACTGTCAGGCAAAATCCTTATATAACTCATTTGATGAGTATACGAAGCGTTGGGGTTGGACTCTCAATGGCTGAGGATGACAGAACATTGCTAGCACGATTTGAAGTTTGACCAATACTATTTGATTAGATTAGGAGATCACAGGCCGATGATCCCGAGTTAAAGGTCCTTCGAGAGAAATTACCATCCAAAGAGGATGGGGGGTTTTGACTGAGATAAGACCTGAATTTTGAGGTAAAACCAGTCCAGATTCTGGATCGGTAGATAAAGAGGTTACGCAGTAAGGAAGTTCCCACGGTTAAAGTTCTTTGGAAGAGTGATAGGGTTGAAGAGATGACATGGAAGCCTAAGAATGCTATGAGATGCCAGTACCCCTATTTATTTGTATCCTCGACTTAGGAGTTTCAAGGACGAAACTCTTTTGAGGGGGGGGGGGACTTGTAACGTCGAATTTTCTGAGCCCTTTTGTATTGGTCTGTACTTAGAGATACTAATTTATATTAATATATACATGGTTGTATATGAGTTCAAAAATGTATATGAATCTTTTTGGTATATATGTCAGTGATATATAATGTTATATGTCCTTATATGAACTTAGAGTTCATCGATATGAGAAATCTTGGAGATTTCAGACATATATGCTTCTAAATGTGTAAAATCGAGTCCATTGGATGGATATGGCCATGGTAGCCAAATTAAGGTGATTAGACATGATTTATAGACTTATTAGACACTTAGAAAGCTTAATTGGAAAGGTTGATCTACATAAGGACTTAGTTGTAAATTTAGGAAAAGTTTGAAGGGTATATTGGCAATTTCACATAAACTAAGGGCAAAAAGATAAATTCTCCATGTTTGGTCAAAGAAGAATCAAAATCTATATCCTTCTCTTTGTGTAGCTGTGCATCCCACCATAAAACATTAAAAACACTTTGTTTTTAATTAAAGAAAGGAGAAGAAAGGAGAATAGACAAGAAGAAAGGAGAATTTTTGGTCATCATTCAATTTCCACCATTCTTTTGATTCTACAACCCAAACTAAGGTGTTCTAAGTTAATTTAGGGTCAAAGAACTCAAATCTATCATTATATTTAAGAAATTTTCAAAGGATTTTAAGATATCACTAAAGCAAAATTTAGGTAAATTTTGTCCCATCTCTCTCTACATTATGATTTTAAGTTTGGTGTTAAGATATATTGTTCTCCATGCTTGACTATGCATGAGACATGTTTTAGATGAATGAAATGAGTCGTGGAGAAGCTTATTTAAGCCAAAACCAAAATGCCCTCTCTTTGGTGAAAGTTGGTGAAATTTTGAATATCTTTTGAAATTGATGGTTTAAATGAATTCTATGATGTTAATTGTGTATGTATAATGTGAATTGATGATGAAAATTGAGGAAGAAGTATATGGGAAAGAGGCTTTTAAGCACATTCTTTTAGGTGTTTGATAAAATGCCTAAATGAATTTGGCTTGGGATTTAAGAATTGTAATGGTGTGTATTGGAAAGAGACTTTCATGTATACTTAGAGTAAACTTGAATTTTTCCTTAGATTGATAAGAAATGGCCTAATGTGCTTAATTATTCTTTGAAATGTGTAAGCATTGGATCGAAGGCATTAAATGCCTTGGAAAATGCAAAAGAAACTTATGTGAATAATAAGGGAACTAACCATGTGAGACGCTTCATAGCTGAATCATATAGCTTAAAAATTGTGATATTATGTTTTATGCACTTATGTGATGGTGTATAATTATGAGATATATTTTTAAGTAGTAAATACATTGCATTTGTATGTATAAAGGCTCGAGAGCTGTGAATCAAGGAGCTCGTACTAAGGATTGTTGAAATCAAGGAGTGTACACCTCCTTTTAAGGTAAGTTGGGAAAAACATGTCTCTCAAATGGGACTAAGACTACCCAAGATATGCATAATGACTTGTATGTGAATTTTAAACCTAGGTAAAGCATAGTAGAATTGAATCTCAAATAGATGCTAGCATACTTATGTATTTAATAAACGACATTGTTTTGAATAACTCTTTCCCTTGGAGTGAAACTGATGTTTTTATTTCATATTTTGAGGAATGATATTGTTTTCAACAAAACTACACTTGAAGTGCAAAGGACAATGTTTTATTTTTCTGAAACTACATTTTTTAATAAATTTGCACTTGGAATGCAAAAGATAACTTTCACTGCATGAAATAACGTTTTTAAACTTACATATGCATAACCGAGTCATGTATACATATGCATAACCGAGTCATGTATGCTGCATGTATGTGTTCTTTTTTGGCTTAAAGCCATAGCAAGGTTCCATTTTTTTCGGTTGGACCGATAAATAAATGCATGGTGCCTTATTTGATTTTAGTATTTACTAGTTGATATTTGTATATGATTTTGTGATTGGTGAGGAAACGATTGGCCAATCGTGTGCTAGGAACAATAGATTAAGCGACCCTCATACCTTTGATGTTAGTACATAAAAGCAATGTTTTAAAAACTGGGCCGGAGATATAACCGGTCGAAGGAAAGGTTTAAGGTTTAGAGGTTCAATCGGTAGTGAACCACTATAAAACCGGAATATAATAAATAAGATGAAAATTTTATAAAAATAAATAAAAATAAAATATTTTATTGAAATAAAAAATACACTAATGTTTATTATTGTATAATGAACTAAAAATAAATAAATATGAGTCCAATATAAAACTTAAAATAACAATAAAAATC
>JAOQMS010049152.1:0-30761 GCA_027563885.1 Erythroxylum longipes | reverse complement strand
AGCACAGCGAGGAGTTAAAGCTATAGCGAAGGAGTCGGTAATATAATTTCTACCACCTTGTTCTTATGTTTATTATTGTTATATTGTATCATGTATGGCTATGCATGTTGATTTCGTTATATTGCTTCCGCTGAAATTTTGATTTCTAAAGAGTTTTGAAATGTACCGTTTTATCCAAATCATGCATGCTTTATTTTTCCGATCCAACACATGCTCAAGATGAATCAGTAGAAGAAGAACATTCCATAGCCAGAGATAGACCAAGATGGGAGATTTGACCACCACAGAGGTATGTAAATTTAGTTGCATGTGCTTTATCAGTAGCATGGTATTCAAGTGCTGATGTTAATAAGTGGATAGTGGCTATGAACTAAGAAATGGAATCTGTACATAAGAATGGTACTTGGGTTTTAGTGAAGCCGCCAAAGGGTAAGAAAATTGCTAATTGCAAAAGGGTCTTCAAAAGAAAAGAAGGTACTTTAGGGGTTGAAAATGCAAGGTATAAGGCATGTTTAGTTGTAAAGGGCTACAGTCAGTTATAAGGTGTTGATCTTAATAATGTTTTCTCACCAGTGGTGAAATATAGCTCTATTCGTGTATTACTTGCATTGGTTTCCATGTTTGATTTGGAATTAGAATAGCTTGACGTCATGACAACATTCCTACATGGAGAATTACATGAGCAAATTTATATGAAACAACTTGAAGGTTTTGAAGTGGTAGGAAAAGAAGACCAGGTGTGTTTATTGAAGACATCCTTGTACAGATTGGAGCAATCTCTAAAACAGTAGTATAAGAGGTTTGATTCATTTATGTTGGGTCATAATTTCTCCAGGAGCATGTATGATAGTTATGTTTACTTCTAGAAGTTACATGATGACTCATTCATCTATTTGTTGTTATATGTTGATGATATGCTTATTGTTGTCAAGAATGTCACATATATTCACCACTTAAAGGCCTTATTACATGGTGAATTTGAGATGAGAGATTTGGGAGCAGCAAAGAAAATTCTTGGCATGGAGATAAGACGTGATCGAGGAGCTGGTAAATTATTCTTGACCAAAAAGAATTATCTCAATAAAGTTTTGGAGAGATTTGGCATGTGAGATGCCAAAGCAGTTAGTACTCCTCTTGCTAGTCATTTTAGACTATCTACTACTTAATCACCCCATTCACAGGAAGAGGAAGATTATATGGCATGGGTTCTGTATTCTAATGTCATCGGTAGTATTATATGTGCTATGGTATGTACTCATCCTGATATTTCATATGCAAATACCACTACAAGTAACTCCGTCTCAATCGTGGGGTAGTTTAATTGTGCTCCCGTCAAGGTCTTACTGATGTAGTAAATTACATGTATCCTCTTCTCCTTCTGCTATCCAAGCATACAACCAATGGCATGGTCACTTGCATCACACATAATCTCAAAGGGAAGTGACCAATATGGCGACGTCAAAATAGGTGCTGTTGTAAGTGCCTTCTTTAACCCATTAAAAGTATATAAACAATCATCATCAAACATAAAAAATACATCTTTAACTAACATGTGAATTAAGGGTCTAACAATAAGACAAAAGTCCTTGATGAACCCTCTATAGAACCCTGCATGACTAAGGAATGCTCAGATGCCCTTGATGTTGGTAAGAGGTGGGAGCTTTTCAATCACTTTAGTCTTCGCTCGATCTAACTTAATCCCCTTGTATGAGATCTTAAGGCCCAGAACAACTCCCTTTTAGACCATGAAATGACATTTCTCCTAATTCAACACTAAATGAGACTCCTTGTATCTTTATAACACTATATCCAAATTAAACAAGCAATGATAAAAAGAGTCTCCAAAAATAAAGAAGTCATCTATAAATACCTCCATGAAGTCTTCATTCATATCTACAAAGATGGCCATCATGCACCTTTGGAATGTGGCTGGTCCATTGCATATACCAAAAGGCATCCTCCTGTAAGTAAAAGTCCCATAAGGATAAGTGAAAATAGTCTTATCTTGGTCTAGTGGGTATACGAACACCTGATTGTACCCTGAATATCCATTAAGAAAACAATAAAAAGCATAGCCATCCACGCTCTCAATCATTCGGTCCACAAAAGGTAATGGGAAATGGTCTTCCTTAGTGGCCAAATTGAGCTTCTAATAGTTAATGCACACTCTCCAACCTGTGATGGTCCTAATGAAAATCTTTTCATCTTTTTCATTATCCATCATTGTCATACTTCCCTTCTTAGGCACACATTGTAATGGACTCACCCACTTACTATCTAAAATTGGGTATATAAAACCCACATCTAAAAGCTTTGCCACTTCCTTCTTTATAACCTCTTGCATGTTTGGATTTATCCTTCTTTGCCTCTTTCTCACTATCTTGCATCATTCTTTAAGTTTAATCCTATGTATTACCATATTAGGGCTAATCCTCCTAATATCAAAAATTTGCCACCCCATGGCTCTCATCCTCTGCTTAATGGTCTATACCATTTTCTCTTCTTGCTAAAAATCTAATTAGTTGGAAATGACGATGGGTAGGATGTGGTCCTTACCTAGAAATGTGTATCTCAGGTGGGAAGGTAAGGATTTTAGTTCTCCAATGGGTGGCTTTACAATGGTCAATGGAGGGTGGTGTGGGTGCGTCTGTTCTCTCTAACTTCTTTTGCTTACCCTCCTCACACAATTCCTTTTCGCTCACACTCTCATCCCTATGCAATTCAACAACTTCCTCTTCAAATTCCTTCACACAATCATCCACCACATCAATCTTCATACATACACTTCCATCCATCGGCTTCTTCAAAGATTTAGTCATATTGAATTCAAGCTGCTTATCACCAATTCTCAAAACTAGTTTTCCTTCATGCACAACAACTAATGCCTTGCCAGTTTTCATAAAGGGCCTACCTAAAATCAATGGATAATTCCTATCTTCTTCAAAATCCAACATAACAAAATTAACAGGAATTATAAATTAATCCTCGTTTACCAGAACATCTTTTACTACCCCAAATGGCCTCTTGATGGATTGATGTGCAAGTTGGATAAGCATGGATGTTGGCTTGATGTCTCCTAGCCCCAATTTCCTGAAAATAGACGAAGGCATCAAGTTAATACTTGTGCCTAAATCACATAAGCATTTAGAAAGTTCAAAATCACGAACAACACATGGAATAGTAAAACTCCCTAGATATTGTAGTTTTGAAGGCATTGTTCTTGTGATGATCGCGTTATAGCTCCTTGTCAAAGTCACCTTCTGATTGTCCTCCCAAGTGTGTTTCTGCATCAATATGTCCTTGAGAAACTTCACATACTTGGGCATACACTTCAATGCCTCAGCTAAAGAAAAATTAATCTGAAGCTTCTTTAACTTCTCAAATAATTTAGAGAATTGAGTGTCTACTTGATGTTGTCTCACCCTTTGTAGATATGGAATCTTAGGCTTGTAGGGTGGCGGTGGCATATATAACTTCTCATCTTCTTTCTCTTCTATCTTCTCTTCTTCTATCTCTTTGCCTTTACCTTTCTGCTTTTGTTGGCTATCCTTTTGCACACTTGGCTCCTCCAATTGCTTTCCACTCCTAAGTTTGATCTCCTTAAGTTATTCCTTTGGATTGGCCTCGATGTTCTCCACTCCTAGAAAACAAAACATTAGTAAGTTGACCTACCTATACCTCCAAGCTGTGGATGGATGAAGCATAGTTCTTTACAATCCGATCAAACTTTGCCTCTATTCTCTTTTGACTCTCTAATTGTCTTCTTTGACCTTCCTCTTGGCTTAAGAATTTTGAACCCAATATGTCCATTAACTTTTCCATTTTTCTCTCCAAAGACCCAAGTCAATTTTTCTGAAATCCAGGAGGTCCTTATACTCTCATTTGGCCATCTGCATTGTTAATATTCCATGAAAATTTTGAGTGGTTTTTCCACTTAGGATTGTAAGTGTTAGAGTATGGATTATTACCTCTTTGTAGCTGGCCCAAGTAATTTACTTGTTCTGTAGCACTAGCTCCTAGTAAGAAGCATTCAGTTGTGCCATGGCTGTACTACACATAACTCATATTATAATTGCATGGCCTTGATTGTGGATAAAGAAGCTCCTTGTATATTTCTCAACTACTTAGTGAGGGCGGTAATCTGTGTTTATAAGGCTGTCACCGAGTCAATTGAAATCATCCCTTTTTACTTTTTGGACCCTTTTCTACTCTTTTCATTTGACCACATACAGTTGTTGCTCGCCAACTCTTCCAAAAGGTCATAAGTTGCATCCATAGTTTTCCTCATCAATGACCATCTTGCAGTGGCATCTATGGTTCCCCTTGTGCTCTGATTCACACCATTGTAGAATGTTTACAAAAGAAACTCCCTAGGAAGGTTATGGTGGGTACAACTCCTTTGTAATTCCTTAAATCTCTCCCAAACTTCATACAACGACTCCCCATCACTTTGTTGAAAGTTTATGATCTCCTTGATGATTCTTATTGTCTTGGTCAAGGGGAAGTACTTAGCTAGGAAAGTTTGGGCTAGCTACTCCTAAGTAGTTATTTGTCCTGAACTGAGTGAGTTATACCATGCCTTTGCTCAATCCCTCAAGGTAAAAGAAAACAATTTTAACCTGACAACATCATTAGACATCTCATTAAACCTGAAGGTGTCATAGATCTCTAAGAAGTTAGCAAGATGGTCATTAGGATCTTCGTTTGACAACCCATAAAATTGCACACTACTTTGAATTATGTTGAGGAATGTCACTTAATCTCAAAGTTATTGACTTGAACTACAGGCCTTGCAACTCCTTGAGGATTGAAACCTGGCCTCATGAAGTCCATCAATGTCCTTTCAGCTCCTCCTTACACTCCTTCTTCTGCCATATTCCTTTGTATTCTATCTTGATGTCTAGCTCTTCTTATCTCTCTTTTATGCCTTGTAATGTTTGAAAACTCTTCTTTGCTAAACTCTTTAGACCTTCTCGTGCTCCTTGTGTTCATACACTTGTAAATATACAAGGAAGAGTATCAAACACTCTGAAATCAAAGTCACCCAAACTAACCAAGATGCTAAACAAAACAATCCCCAGCAACGGTGCCAAAAACTTATTGAATGCAAAAACAAACTACTTGTTTTCTACTAAAAATTGTAAGTATATAAATGGTTACTTTAGTAAAATGAGGATATTGTCCCACAAAGTTTGTGCTTTGACATCACTTAATTCAGCTTGTGCTTTGTTTAAGACAATAATAAAAACTGAAAATAAACTAAATCAAACAAACTAGCAACAAACAAATAATGTAATAAAATTGCATAAACTTTGATTTCAAGATCAAAGATTAGAGATCACTTTTTCCTTTTCTTGTTTCCCTCCTACCTTGTTGATTGAATTATGTCTCACCTATTATGTCCGAATGTTTCAATCACCCTCTCTCAAGTTGTAATTAAATGTCCCTATCCAAATTAATTGGAATTGACTATGCAATCTCTCAATCTACAAAATCAGTCCACCTATTTAACTAGTTATGAAGCTATCCTATAAGTAATCAACAAATTAGTCAAGATCTCTCTCTAACTAATCAATTAACTTGATAAATGCTGGTCTGTAGGGTGTCAACTCTCATTGTATAACCCTACACAATTTAGTCAACTCAATTTCTCAATATATTGTAAGGTTTAAGCACAACATTTATCAAAAGCATTCATTCATTCAAAACAACGAAGTAGAAGTTCAACAAGTAGTTTAAAAGTAATCTCTACAATAAATTCAACCGCTCATAATAGGAACAAGTTTAACCATATCCATATTCTCTATAATACAAAACATATTGAAAAAAATCAAAATAAAACAAATACAATGGTAGCTTTCTTCCCTTTTCATTTCTGAAAATCTAGAAAATGTAAGCTTAATGGAAGCTCTTGATTATCATCCCCAATTCCCACCTTTTACACTTGGAAGCTTGTGACTTTATGTGAACAGTCAAAAAAAATCTGAAAGGTGTTTGTCGAATATGTGTATATGTCGGGAAGGCTTTTTTAAATTTTTGTCTTTTTGTCACCTAAGGTTTTTGTAGGTGTTCAAAAAGATCAAAAAATCCCTTCAAAACTTGATTCTAGAAGTATCCCTGCTTTTCTCTCGATGCTGGCCATGATTATGGACTATATGACATGATCATAGCCCTTAAGTAAGCTCTTTGTCATGATCGTGGCATACAAGCTATGATCGTGGGCTAATCCTGGTGTTTCTGCAAGATCGTGGCTTGCCTGTCATGATTGTAGGTCTCTGTTATAGCCTGAGTTGCCTTTGAAACTCCTCCTTTCTTTAATATTGACAATGGAGCAGTAGCAAAATCATCAAGGCACCTCAAATACATAACATTGAAGCTCAAAATCATGTTTTAACCAGAAAACACATAAAACACAAATATTTAACAAATTAACACAATTCTAACTTAAACACATACTAAATAATCAAATTAACAACTAAACATAAATACAAACATTTAAGTATGGGGATGTTGATAAGTGTAAATTGCATCATCTTTAGGGCATAGTTTGATATGTGTTTAGTCATTAATTCGATCATTTAGTATGTATTTATGTTATAATTGTGTTAGTTTGTTAATTATTTGTTTTTATTAGTGTTTCATAGTTAATATCGAAGAACGAATGAGTTTTGGAGGGAACCTGAGCCATAACACAAGCCCACGATTGTGATAGAAGCACCAGGATTGGCCCACAATTGTGGCCTGCATGCCACGATCGTGACAGAGAGCTTACTCAAGGGCCATGATCGTGTTATATAAGACATGATTGTCACCTCAAATACATAACATTGAAGCTCAAAATCATGTTTTAACCATAAAACACATAAAACACAAATATTTAACAAACTAACACAATTCTAACTTAAACACATACTGAATAATCAAATTAACAACTAAACATAAATACAAACATTTAAGTTTGGGGATGTTGATAAGTGTAAATTGCATCATCTTTAGGGCATAGTTTGATATGTGTTTAGTCATTAATTCGATCATTTAGTATGTATTTATGTTAGAATTGTGTTAGTTTGTTAATTATTTGTTTTTATTAGTGTTTCATAGTTAATATCGAAGAACGAAGGAGTTTTGGAGGGAACCCGAGCCATAACACAAGCCCAAGATTGTGATAGAAACACCAGGATTCGCCCACAATTGTGGCCTGCATGCCACGATCGTGACAGAGAGCTTACTCAAGGGTCATGATCGTGTTATATAGGCCATGATTATGGCCAACATTAGGAAAAATGCGAGGACAATTCCAGACTCAAGTTTTCAAAAGACTTTTCGGCCTTTTCGGACCCCAGAAAAACCTTAGGTAACTAAAAGAAAAAAATTAAAAAAAGCCTTCCTTACATATATACATATTCGGCAGCCATCATTCAGATTGTTTTTAATTGTTCACGCAAAGTGACACGCTTTTAGGTGCAAAAAGCTGGGAATCAGGACTGATAATCAAGAGCTTCCATCAAGCTTCCATTTTCCAGATTTTCAAATACAAAAAGGGAAGAAAGCTACCATTGTATTTGTTTTTTTTGTATGTTTTGTATTATGGAGAATATAGACATGGTTGAACTTGTTCCTATTATGAGTGGCTGAATTTATTGTAGAGATTACTTTTAAATTACTTGTTAAACTCCTACTTTGTTGTTTTGAATGAATGAATGCTTTTAATAAGAATTATGCTTAAACCTTACAATATATTGAGAAATTGAGTTGGGTAAATTGTGTAGAGCTATACAATGAGAGTTAGCACCCTGTAAACCTGCGTTTATCAAGTTAGTTGAATAATTAGGGAGAGATCTTGACTAATTAGTTGATTACCCATAGGATAGCTTCATAACTAAATAAATTGGTTGACTGATTTTGTAGATTGAGAAATTGCATAGTCAATTGTATTTAATTTGTCTAAGGACATTTGATTACACCTTAAGAGAGGGTGATTGAAACATTAGAACATCTTAGGTGAGGCATAATTTAATCAACAAGGTAAGAGGGAGACAAGATAGGAAAAAGTGATCTTTAATCTTTAATCTTGAATCAAAGTTTTTGCACTTTTTTTACATTATTTGTTCGTTGCTAGTTTGATTTTTTTTTTTTTGTAACAAGGAGGGTATAAGCCCTTAAAAAGCAACTCTTGGCCACATAACCCCCACCATATCTGCTGTTAGTAAAGAACAGATACGAGGAGGAGGGTTTTGGACCAAATATAAACCTCTAGTAAGACTTAGTGCAGATTGTGCTAAACTATCTGCCATAAAGTTTGCCTCACGTAGAATGCTCTTTATCTTCACTTGCCACTCCCGCTGCAACAGTACCATACAGTGATGAATCAAACTCCAAAGTCGAAAAGGATAATGATGGTCGGACTGGAGTAATTGAATTGTATTTTTAGAATCAGTTTGGATCTCTACTTTCCTCCACCCACGACTCCATGGTAACCTTAATGCATTCAAGATACCCCACAACTCAGCTTCCAAAGAATGACAATTGCCCAGAAAAGGGTGAAAGCCTTCAATCCAGTTACTATAAGCATCACGAACCACTCCCGTACAACTTGCTTCCCCTGTTGAAATCATGCTGCCATCAATATTAATGGCTAACCAATCCGCTGAAGGAGGCTCCTAGGCAACAAAAATCAATCAACGATTTTGGATATGACCACCGGCAATCTTGTTGCTCCACGCCTTAAGGATGTCCCCTACCTGAGACAGCACCTTGAACTTAAGCTCCACATGTCCAATAGAAGTTCCATTGAACAGAAAATCATTCCTATTCTTCCAAATGAACCAAACTGCAGCAGCAAAAAATACATCCTAAGAAATGCCTCCCACCTGCACAGAAAATAGTTTTAGATTGGATAAAATCCAATCCTTAGAATCCGTCAATTCATAGAAGTGTGGTAGCATATTTGAAGCATTCACGAGCTCCCAAAATGCCTTCACTGATTTATAATCCCTCAGTAAATGCAAGACATTTTCAGCACTTTCCCCACAAATTGTACAAATATCACAATCAACAAAACCCCTCCTCGTCCTCTCCATATTACACATAATCCTTGCATGAGCGACTTCCCATAAAAACAATCTAATACGCTGGGTAACCCTAGCTTTCCAAATAACCGTCCACACTCCATGGTCAAGCTCATTCCTCCGGCCATGCAAGCAATCATAGCCAGTAGTAACTGAATACTGACCACTAGCGGTATGTCTCCACGCAACTGAATCCTCACCCAAGACATCCTCAACCAAAACCATGGCCGCCATCTTAGCAAGCACTCCATCAGGGATCAGACCCTGCAACATCGGCCAGTTCCATCCTTAACCTGGGATCTAAAAATACGAAACAGGAAGAGATAAATCATGGACGTCAATAATTCTACAGGCAACATTAAGTGACGATTCATTCTCAAGCCAAACATTCGTCCAAAATCTAGTTAAATGCCCATTATATAAATCCACGATAGCACCGCGTTGGAGCACTTCAAAACCTTTGGACACCGATTTCCAAACAAAGGAAGACCGTGGCTTGTAAACAGAATTCCATGTCAGGCAACCTGCCATATACTTATTAATCACACTGTGCCCACAAAGAAGATGTTTTCTGATATAACCTCCAACTCAACTTGCCTACCAATGCTTGGTTCATCTCTCTAAGTCCTCTAATACTAAGACCACCTTCTCCTTTCGGCAATTGCACAGTCTGCCAATTAACTAAGTGGCATCTACTATCATCCACCGTACCATGCCATAAAAAATTCCTACAAATCCTTTCAATCTCATTACACACAGAGGCAGGTAGAAGAAACACTTGCATCAGAAAAATACGAATGGAGTTGAGCACCGACTGAACCAAAGTTACCTTGCCCACCGTTGATAAACTCTTAGCCCTCCACCCTTCCAAACGCCTCTTTATTTTATCTAAAATATAACGATGACTAGAAGCATCCATCCTACCATGAATTGAAGGAACTCCTAAGTAACGCCCCAGATTCTCAACCAACGGAATACCTACCATTCTAAATAACTCAGTAGCCAATGATCCATCAACATTAGGAGACATATACAAACAAGACTTTCCACTGTTAATTTGCAGCCCAGAAGCTTTACTAAAAATATCTAAAATATTCAAGATAACTCTCATCTGAGGGAACGAAGCTTCAGTAAAGAGAATCATATCATCGGTAAACATAAGATGGGATATTAACGGCCCTCTTCTCGAAATACTCATAGATTTCCAATCACCCCTACTAACTGAATCATGAATAAGATGAGCCAAATGTTCAATACAAAGCACAAATAAGTAAGGAGAAATCGAATCCCCTTAGTGTACACCCCTCGAGGGAGAAAAAGCTTCTAACCGCTCCCCATTCCATAAAATAAACATCGAGGAAGACCGAACACATTTCGTAATATTAGCAACCCATAAAGGAAGGAAATTTGCAGTCTGAAGGGTCCACTGTATAAAATCCCAATTCAACCTGTCATAAGCCTTCTCCAAATCAATCTTGATGGCCATATACCTCGTACAGCCCTTAGCAAGTTTCATCGAATGAAGAGTTTCCTGATAGATGACAATATTATCCACAATTTGCCTACCTGGAACAAAACTACACTGTTCCAGACCAACTAACTCCGACAGCACCGGCTCTAGACAATTAACCATAGTCTTTGCAATAATTTTGTACAATACATTACAAAGACTAATAGGTCTAAATTGAGTAATAAAATCCGAATTGTCAACTTTCAGTATTAAAACCAGCAGAGTGTCATTCAAATTCAGTGGCAAAGGACTGCCCTGTAAAATGTCCAGCATAAACTTACACACCTTACCTCCTACAACTTTCCTTAATCTCTGATAGAACACCAGTTGAAAGCCATCCAAACCAGCAGCTTTAAAAGGTCCCATAGCTGAAAGTGCCTCAAAAATCTCAGTTTCTAAAAAAGGTTGCTCCAATCTAGTCAAAGCTTCCCTCGACAAAGACGGTCTAGCAACCCCATACAACAAACCATATTCTGAAACTGAATCGCTAGTGTATAAGCCACGAAAGAAACTCCTAACCAAAATTTTCAAAGCTGTCGGCTCAAAAAACAAATTGCCAGATCTATCCTTCAACGAAGAGATGACCGCTCTTTTCTGCTTAATCATAGTGGCCAAGTGATAATAACGGGTGTTCCTATCCCCAGATAAGATCCAGTCTTCCTTAGAACGCTAGAACCAAAAAAGTTCTTCATTAGCCAACACCTCATCCAGCTCTTTCCTCAATTTCTTATCTAATTTAATCAAATTAGGCAATCGTCTCCCCCCATCTTCCTCTGAACCCCCTCGATCTGCCTAATGAGCCTCTGCTTCTTATAAAAAATATCCCCGAAAGTTTCTATATTCTAGCGCGTAAGATCAACAACCATAAACTCAAGGGACTGCATAACATCATTTGACCGAGCCCAACTGCCCTGCACCACCGCATGAAGGCCCTCATGAGTAAGCCATGGAATTTGAAACCGAAAACTCTTCTCCTTAACCGTAGCCACATCCTTAAGTTTCAAAATCAAAGGACAATGGTCAGAATGAAGACAGGCATGATGTAAAATGCGAGCATCAGCAAAGGACAATCTCCAATCCGCAGTACAGAGCCCTCTATCCAGTCTTGCTAGCTTTAAGTTTTGTTCACATAAACCTTTCTGCCAAGTATAGGGAACACCTTGGTAACCCAGATCAATCAGAGAATTCTCAAGAATCCAATCATTAAATTCCCAGGAACCTGCCACATGACCCCATTGCTCTTCATGCGAGGCAAGAGAATTAAAATCTCCTATAGCAACCCACTTGAGATTAGATCCCAGCAAATTGCCTTTAAGATCAGTCCACAACCGTCTTCTAAGGTCAACTTGTGGACTAGCATAAACACAACTAAAGAACCAATCTTCCCCACAATCCATAGAAACTTTGCAGGTAACAAATTGTGGGTGAGAATCAATCAACTGAATTGAAAAGCCCTTGCAATTCCAAAGAACCCAAATACCACCACTAAATCCCACCGACTCAATCCGTATCCAATTGTCATAACCAAGATGACTACAAATACGATTAGCTTGATTATCACTAGTTCTTGGTTCCAGCAGACAAAAAATATCAGGAGAATACAACCTTTTATATTCTCTAAAAGCATGCCTAAAATATGGAGATACCGCTCCAAAACAATTCCAGGAAGCAATAATCATCAAAACAGTAAACTGGAAAGAAGAAATCAATAGAAAAACTAAGGAAGCACAACTGGAAAACTGCAAGACAATCCAAAAAATCAAGACTGCCTTACACCCTGACTACCTAAGGAACCCTTCTCTCCAGTTTTAGTTAACACACCTGCATTACGAAACTTGTCAACAAAGGTCTTTGCAACAACAAGAATAGCATCATCATCTTGTGTTTCCATAACCACTTCCTACTCCAAAGTTGCAGAAATGTTAGGAGCACTAGGATGTGGTAAAGAAGGGTTCTGAAAGTGCTCCAAAGCAGAAGAACCCACCTGAAAACCACCCTCTAAATCCACCAAGGTTCTATTATTATCCACCACCCATCTCTGCCCCTACACATCCCCTTTACCCCCAATAACCACCACATGTTCGGCCTCCTTTGCAGACCTTCTCGACACTGCCCTTTGCAAAAGAGATGTCTCCTTATTAGTAGCAGGTATAGCTTATACAGAAACATGAACTTCCGTCAAATCCTTATGCTTCTGTTTCGCCCAAACACCAGTTTGCACACGTAAATCCGTCCCTTTATTAGCCATACCAGATTTATCACCAACCATACCCCTTTGCCTGACCCCCTGAATGCCTACCCCAATAGTCGGATTATTATTCTCCTTATCCCCATCAACCTCCATAGCCTCCTCCAAAATTTGGAAACGATTGCCTCCCTTGGCCTGCCCAACTTTGTCCCCTAACTGAATTCTCCCATTAGTGCCCTTCCCACTCCCCTCAGCTCTGGAAACATGGCCATGCTTTTTGTCCGTCCTCCTTTTGTCACGTTTCACCAACATCCAGGCCCCAAAGTCCTCAAGAACTGTCAGATTAACATTCAACTCCGCAGATGGGGCGAGATGCTGAACCTACACTTCTGCCTCAGGATGATTAGGAGCAGCAGATTGCTTCTTACTACAATAGTCAGAAGCATGTCCATACCTCCCACACGCAAAACCAACTAAATGCAGGCCTTCATATTCGATAACTCGAACCCTCCTACGAACCTTAAATTTGCTAAGTAGAGGCTTGGACAGGTCAACCTCAACACACATCCGGGCAAAATGACCTCGAGTAACAAGACTAGTATTCATATCCACCCGAATAGGTTTGCCTATCTTACTGCCCACCTTCATAAGAAAATTTGCATCATAATACTCTATAGGCAAACACAAAAATCGCACCCAGACTGTAAGATTACCCACTTCAACAGTATATGGATCAAAGTCCGGGCACCATTGACGAACCATAAGGTAATGGTCTGCTATCATCCATTGTCCTTCTAACAATGCATGATCATAATCACCCTCACAAGAAAACTTGACGAGGAAGTAACCATTATCCCTCGCAATGATCTCTATTGGCGAAACAGGTTTCCACATCTCCTTCAGCCTCTGAGACAAATAATTGTAACCAATGTTCCGCCCTAATAGCTTCGCTATCAAAGACCTCCTCCACTGTTTATACAGCCTCTCGCTCTCAAATCTCGATAAACGGATTGTTGGGCACAACTCATCCTCCTCAGCCTCACTCTCCGAATCCATACCTGGATCCACATTGGAATCCATTGCCTCCAAATTAACTCTGACAAAATCAGCACCCACCCCCTCCTCAAGTTGACCTCCTCCAACGAGAGTATCGCGAAAAGATCTGCTACCATCCGTCGCACCATCAGTCTCACCCTTAGATAAGTTCTAATTATCCTCTATCTCCTTCCTCTTCCTTCTATTGCTTCACAACAATTGGTCATCCTCCTCCATCGAGGTGTTGTGATCATCATGGTTATCGCTAGGGTTAACACCAGACGCCATTCTTCTCTTCTTTGCTAGTTTGTTTGATTTATTTTATTTTTAAGTTTTTATTATTTGAATTTGATTCTTAAACAAAGCACAATCTGAATTAAGTGGTGCTTAAGCACAATCTTTGTGGGACAATATCTCCTTTTTACTACAAGTAACGACTTGTATACTTACAGTTTTTATCTTAAAACAACTAGTTTGTTTTTACATTCAACAATCTTCACTTTTTTAAGGTTAGTTGATGCTCCTTTTTTTGAAATCGAATAACCCAAGTATTCAACTTGTCTTAGTCCAAAGATACACTTACTTCCTAGTAAAAACAATTGATTATTCTTCAAAACCTGCATGGCTGTAGTAATATGCTCCACATGAGCTTCTAAATTATAGCTGTAAATTAAAATGTCCTTGAAAAACACCAAGATGAAATGTCTCAGGTATGATTTAAACAACTTACTCATCAAGCATTGAATTATGGATGGAGCATTTGTTAAACAAAACAGCATAACCAAAAATTAATAATCATCATATGTTTGAAATGTCGTTTTCAGAATGTCCTCTAGATGCATCATGACCTGATGATACCCAGATTGTAAATTCAGTTTCGTGAACTAGCTAGCTCCATTTAACTCATCCAATAATTCTTCAATTAATGGTATCAAAAACTTATCCTTGACAGTCTGCTTGTTTAAATCTCGATAGTCTACACATATGTGCCATAAGTTGTCTTTTTTCTTCACAAGCACTACCAGTGAAGCGTAGGGACCATAGCTGTGATGGATAAAACCTGCTTAATGATTTCCTTTACTGATTGTTCGATTACGTCTTTCTATGCTCCTGAATAAGGATATGATCATATGTTAATTGTATTAACTCCTTCCTTCATGAGAACTTGATGATTGAATTTATGATCAGGAGGAAGACCACTTAGTTTTTGAAACACCACAGTATATTCAACCAACACTACATTGATTTCATCGAATGCACATCATTGTCCCTTACTCAAATTCATCTGTTGGGACTAAAACTTGATGGGAATAGTTAGATGCATCATCAATAGTTGATCACTTTTAGAACGTTGCAGAGTTCTATAGAATTCCTCGCATGAAACCACCTAAGAATTACCCCCTGTTTTCCTATTCAGCGTCACTAGTTTTCCATTCCAATTGTAAGCCATTGTTCTTTCCTTAAAGTTGAACAATAGATCATCTAAACCTACCAACCATTGCACCCATAAAATAACATCACTCCCTCCCAATGATAAGATCAGTACACTCATGGTAAATTGTATCCCTTGTATGGTCTATTCAAAATTCTCACAGTACTGATGACACACCAATTGCAATCCTCCTTCAACTATTCTATAAATTGGTTTAATTTCCCGAACAATATAACTCCCTTTCTTAATTACTGAGGTGTCGATGAAGTTGTGCATACAACCATTATCGACCAAAATATGAATGAGTTTTCTCCTATGTAATATTGCCAATCCCATCTACTTAAACTCCATGTTTTTTTAGAATCCCAACATAGCTTGCATTCTGACCGTTAAACATGTTTCCTCTTTTGGTATTTCTTTAAATTCCTCCTCCCCTTCTTCAAAATCTTTCTTCCCACTGTCTTCACCCTCCGACTTAAAATTGCATCTATCTCTTCTTACACTTGTGACCTATACTATATTTCTCATCACACTAAAAATAGAAACATTTGGCTCTCTTATCATCAAAATATTTACTAAAAATTTTTCTAGAGGGTTTATAAGATCTTATTGATGATTGACACCTTATTAAGGTAGAAGATGGTAATATTTCATCAGATGTCAGAGTTCTATATGTATTGATTGTCTATGGTGGTCTCGGTCTTGCATTCAGAGTTCCTCCATTACTCGAATGCCTTATGGTATTACCTCAGCTTAACGTATGATATTGAGTATTCATCCTTTTGTACCCTTGGTTGAGTACCCTAAAGGTTAGGTGCTGATAGTTTCGACGAAGTGTCCTCTAGTTCTTTTCCTTGCTTCTACAAAAATTCCAAAAACATGGCTCGTAATTTCGACATTTCCTTTTCCATCCTTTCTACCTTGTTTTGATTTTTTTAGAACATTTTCTAATTTTTCGTATGCGACTCTACCAAGTTTTTCACGTTTTCTTCCAAACTTTGCATCTCTTTAGCTCTTGTTCCTTTTGCCATTGTGTTTCCCTAAATTGATGCTCGGATACCAAATTGTTACATAAATTTATTAAGATAGTAAGGAATGATTAAAATGTGAAGTCGATGTGTTAAGGCAATTGAGAATTAACATAACAGAAAGGAGAGAGAAGAAGAGAAGATTTATAGAGAGAGAGAGAGAGAGAGAGAATTTGAATCAAAATGATTGTATTCTATTATATTCCCACAACTAGCTATTGGGCTTGTTATATACAATAAATAGCGAGATAGAGTGTATGCTAGTACACTATTACAATATCTAAGCCTTATTGATATGTTACATATTGTAACTATACTACATTATTTTCGGTATTCTTCCCATGTCATTCTTCTTCTCTTTTTTAATCTATAATAGATCAATGTTTTCTTAGTATTACTTTGATGTTTCTTTTTATGGAATTAGTTGAATATGATAAGAGAGGAACGTGCAGTGGATTTCTGTCTTAGGTTAATTTGAACTAATCACATTGTTTTAGCCATAACTTGGCCTACAAACCTCCAAATTATTTGATTCAAATTGGAAATAAAACTTAAGGCATATAAATAAAATTATTTATAAGAAACCGAAAATTAATTCTCAATAAATAATAATGGAAAATGGGATTAAAAATGGTAAACTAATATTGTCCCTGTGTTGAAGCATCTTGTGATATTTGGTACATGTTTCATGATTTAGAAGTTAAAATGACATGATTTTTTATGATATGGAAATTAGAGACATGGGGGGACAAATGTATATGAATATCTCAAAACCTAATTGGAACGTTTGCTATGTGAAAATTAAGGAAACTTCAGGAATAAGTGGAGGTATGGATTCTAGACATGGGTCATAACCATGACTCATCATGCATAATTGTGATGTGGTGAATTAAATAGGGTGAGACGATGTTGAGAATTAAATAGGGTGAGATTATGTTTTTGAAGAAATTGGTTAGTTAGAATGGGTTAATATGGTATTTAAGTGACTTTTAAAGTTAGATTTCGAAACGAAGAACAATAGGTTAGCTTACAGAAGTAAGCAGAAATATTATTAGTGTATGTGTTATGCGGTTAAATACTAATATCAAATTTAGTTAAACTGAATTATAGTTTTAATGTCTTATTTCTGAATTTGGAAATAAATGCCTAAGTGTAGGTAAAAAGGAGGCACTGAATGCGTGAGTGTGCTTGGCGATAAATTTGCAAAGTTGTGAGTGTATTTTAATTGTTTTATATGACTTAATTCTTTGAAAACAATTGATGACATGTGAGTGTTATTTAAATTGATTTTATGCAAATGGTTTTCATTTGATCATGAAATGAATATTTATGTTGAGTTTTATGCAAATGATATTTTAAAAGTGAATATTGCTAGCATACATAAGTGTATGCTTTCACAATATATGAGTTTTAATTTGAAAGTTAAAATTTATATGATTGGGAGTTACATTGTAATTATTCAATTATGAATCCTCCCATACTTGATTTAGAAAATAAGATGAGTCGTAAATGTAAGAGTTGATTTTGCCTGTGGTATACAGCTATGCTTTATACATGTTATTATACATGTATATTTATGGAGGTTAACCTATTATAGATAAGCGATGTAGAACCATCTCCGTAAATAATGGTTAAGCAGTCATAGGTAAGCGATGTAAAATGTTGTGCCCAAAAAGTTCTAAAAATTACTTAGGCCATCCTTCTCGTAGGTATATAAGGTAGTCGTCATGATCTACAGTTGTCTCCCATGGAGGTGAAATTGATTCACTTAAAATAATTTTAAATAAAAATAAAATAGATGCAATCCTAAACATGCTATCTCAATTTGTTGAGTAAAGACTTTAATGAAAATCACAAAATAGATTGAAAAGTAAACAAAATCAACTAGAAGTAAAGATGACTAGTTTAATCAAACTGGAAGACTCTTGAGAACTAATTTTACTAATTTAATCTCATATGCATGACTGAGGGAAATGCTTAGATAGTTGTCTTACTAAAATTAATAGTTGGGTTATAAATCAACTCAAATAATGAACTAACCTAAGTTTTGTATTCAACAACTTATTATTTGAATTAATTATATAAATCCGAATACTAATTACCACTTAAGTTAACATATTTCTAGTTCTTAACCTAAGCATCCATACTTTCTCATTCCATATTAAACTTTTTCTCTCGATTCTTAATTTAATACTAAAATGATGCAAGGTTTGAATATATCATTACATCCATTCAGCTTAGAAACCACAAAAATTAATAAGACAACAAAACCTTAACTCATTCATGCATAATTGATTAAATTAGCTACATTAATCCTCACGAAAAAGATTCAGCCCATCATAGCACAACTACGATTCATCATTTTTAAATACTTAGATCCCATATTATCAGTCTAAGAAAATTATTCACGCAACAAACCAAGTAAATAACTAAATAAACTATGAAAAGAAAATAAGTAACAATTGGCTAAGCCATAAAAGCAATAAGTTCAGTAAACAATAGGAAACACTGCAATAGATAAATAATAGAGCAAGCAAATAGGGATCGGGTGAGTGAAGTTTAGTGGTCTCCTGCCCCTCTCAAGCTTCCCACATTAGCTCTCGCCTTCTGCTTCAACTTGTTCTCATTAGATGGTCGAAGGCTTGTTTCTACTTCCATCTTTCTATCAAGTTTCTCTCTTCTTCACCAACTCTCTCTGTTCTCCTCTCTTCTTCCCTTCGTTCTCTCTATTTCCTCTCTCCCGAATATGTCTCTGGTGTGTTTAGTGAAGAATGTAATGAATGGAATTAATCCTCCCCTCTTCATCGCCACCCTCTCCTTCTATTTGTAATATGCTCTTCGTTCTAAGGTTTCGTGCCTTCCACCTGCTTTTTCCACGGAATAAAATGACAAATTAAACAAAACATTGTTGGTGTGTCTGCATATGGGAAGTCACAGTTGTGACTTAACTTGCACAACCGTGCAAGTGTAAGTGCAAGTGCAGGTTAAGTCATGGTTGTGACTTAACTTGCACAAACATGATGTAGCCATTTTCATACATAATTCTTCTTGTTTAAGTTCATGCCATCTCTAATTCTTTCATGCATAAATCTTCTTGCTTTTCATTCCACATTCACAAATTAATCCAATTAAGATTCATGCAACATCCACACCAATCTCATTCAATTTATATCAAATTTGAATTATATCGCAACCAATTTCAACATATGATAACAAGTAAAATCAAATAAAATTAAACAAAACATAGCTCTGTGACTTATTACGGGTAAGCAATGCAGAATCAGCTCCATAACTATCAGTCTATAGCGGTTAACTTATTGCGGGTAAGTGATGTAGCAGTTAATCGGTCATAGGTAAGCAATGCAGAACTAGCTCCATAACTTTATGCCTAGTGTAACATATGGTAAAGAAACTAGTGGTAGGCTATGTTGAGTAAGGAAAGTCATGAAATGGTAATTCCGCCATTATTTATGTTAAAAGTGATTTGAGAGGTATTGTATGGTACCAATTCTACTATTTGTCTTATTTTCAGTATAAAATTTTTCAGAAAACTTGTCGACACCACTATTTATTGTTTAAGGAAAAAAGAAAATGGAAAATGGAAACTTGTGTATTTTGAGTTTAATGTCGAAAATCATTTTTGGATAGTATCTCAGAAATTTTGAAATTTTTGTTTCACAAAATATTATGTTATTACCAAATTTGGTGATGCATGGATAAATTGTTATGGAAACTGCTTTACTATGAGCTTTATAATTGTATGGCTATATTGCAGATATGTTGTTATGAAAAGTTCAATTTTTAGTAAACTAATTATACTCACTGAGCTCATTTAGCTCACCTTTATTTTTATGTTTTTAAACAAGCCACCCCAGGTATGCCTACAGGTGCTGCAATAATTGGGACTTTGCTACAGGATTAGTTATATCATCAGGTACTGTTGTGTTTATGTTATTTTTCTGTGCATGTGATATGTTTAAAATTATTTTGGAAAATGTTCAAAAATGTGATCTTGTAAATGTTTATGGAATTGTAAATACTTTTACTTAATGAACTACGAGGGCTTCAATCCTCAATAACGCTTTTAAAATTTTGGGAGTTATATGTTTGTGATTATTGGTGATGTAGACCTAAGGTCCCATTTCAGAAGTTGAAATGAATATGAAATAATAGAAGTGCTGTAAATTGTGTTATACAGGTTTTTGAAAATTTTGGGAAGGTCAAAATATAGTCGTTATGTTAAAATGATTGAAAAAAAAATTCCACTATTTTCTGCACTTTTAACTTTTAGAATATGAAAAAAAAAAATATTTGAACTGTTTGACTTTGCAAGAACCCTTCAATTAAGTTAAATATCGATTGGAGGGCTAAGATGGGGTTACCGAGAGGGCTTTACTCAGGTTTTGGAAAGGAAACTCCATGATGGGTTTTTTCAAAAATTTTAAAAGGTTTAGCATCAAAATGAAAAATTTTGAAAATTTTTGGCACTTTTGAATCTATTATCCATTTTTTTTCACTCTTCAAATTGAAGATTAATTATATTGACATATTATAACATCAAGCAAGAAAGTGAGTTCATCTATCATAACAAATGTAAGCCTTTGAAAATATTCAAATTATCTTTTACAAATTATATGTTGTTTCTTTGTGTAGATTAATCAATCAATTAAGGTTCTCATGAATTCTCTATATATAAGTGTTCAATATCCTATCTAAATTATAAAATAATTAGAAAAAGTTACATATAGTTTTATCGATAGGAGTTACTCATCAAGTTTGTCGTTTTTCCTTAATCTTAAGGTTATAAACCAAGGATCATCCTTTCAAGTATCTCAACATACTAATAACTATTAAGAGAAGTAACATTTATGGATTTCTAGGCTCACTTTGACATTATATATAGGAAAAAAAGCCATTAGCAATAAATTTCCTTCATTTTCTAATAGATTGGAACTTATCAATTCTATTCCCAATAGTAGGCATGTCTATTAGTGGTCAAATTTACGATTCCTATAAACTTTATCAAAGATTTTGACAAATTTTCAAAGACATTTCTATGGTTTTACAAGGATTATAATTCCAAATAAGCTAAAGTTAAGTGTCTTAAGATATGCTTACCTTAAGTTGAAGGAGGATTAGGAGTTATACTAAGCAAAATAACGAACTTGGTGTTAATGGCTAGGAGAATTTGGAAAATATTTAAGGATGAAAAGGCCCTTTTGGTCAAATAGGTTCATTTACGTTTTCTAAAAGGAGAAAGTTTTTGGAAAGTAAAGACAAAAACTGGTTACTCCTAAATTACAAATCAACTCTTTAACTTAAGAGAAATTTGGAGAGAAATGAAAATCATGATAAGTAATGACAACTCCACTTGGTTTTAGTATGATAGTTTGTTTGAGCTAGGCTTTTTGACAAGTTGCCTGAGTTCTTTAGCCTAATATATAGGTTAGCAGATTGAGAAATTGTCAAAGAGATAGTCTAAGGGAATGCATTTTAATTTCATATGATTCAACAAAATAATGGAAATTATATCAAAATACAAACCAAAAATTAAGCAAGGAGGATTCTATTATATGGAAAAGACATCCTTTAAAGGAGTTCACCAATAAATCTTACCAGGGGATATTTAAAACTATAATGCAAAGGTAACATGGTAGGTTGGTATGGTTTGAACATAACCTCCTAAAGGCTACATTCATTCTGTGGATAACTACTAAGAACATACTTAGAATCATGAAAAGGATAAAGTATGACAAAAGGGATTTGAATCTTAATTGTAAAATCTACAACCATTGGTTAGAGATTGTGTACCACCTCTTATTCAACTTCCAATATGCATTTATTCTTTAGAAGTAGATTCAAAGTTTATACAATGTTTATTACAAGTATAATGAGTGGAAAGAAATTATAGAATGGATAGAAAAACTCTAACATATGAGCTTTATTTATTATACCATATTCAAGATCTATCTAATATATGTATTTGGCCAGAGATAAATGCAAGAAATTTTAGGACTCTAAGTATAACATTCGGACATTAACCTAAAATACAATAGGCTGGGTTAGAAAAGTAATTATAAAAAAGCTCTCTACACTTATATCAATATTGAAATAATAATTAGATGGAACTTACCGCAACAATATTAACTACAAAAAAGTTTGTAGGAAATCCAGATCTACTTAAAGATTAAAAAGTTTGTATTCCACCAAAACTAATCTTTTAGTTTAATCTATCTTGTAGACTGTTTAATATGGATATTAATCTCTGCTCCTTACTACTAAGAAGTTGCTAGCCTTGTTATGCATAACATAGCTATCATATACCACAACTCAATGTAAGCCAATTTATGTACTTCCTTTATTTAATGTCACATTATGGTCTTATGTATTATATTAGTAACTTACAACAGTCTTATTGCGGAAGCCTTTGAAGGCTGATGTGTTATCATATGCTTAGCTTTAGCCTTTGTTTCCTTTTTGGATAATTTATCTATCCATTTCATGTTCCAAAAAAAATTTGAAGTGTGTACAATTAAATAAAAAACTATAGATAATTATGCTCACATGTTTTTAATTTTGAATAACTATTTAATGTTAATGAAAATCTTTTAAAATTTTTCTTATTATATTTATATACATCTTATAATTACGCATAAAACACTCAAAATATAACTTTTAGATTGAAGCACAAATATCTATAAAATTAGAGAGTGGAATAAATAAGTAATATGAAACCATCATTCATACCCACTTTATTATTATAATTAAGTATAAAAATGTACAGTTAGCTCTATAATATAGATCTTCTAAAAGATCAAAGAAGTTTTTGATGAATTTAATTATGGAAAAAGTGGTAAATTAATTCCCATATTTTAAATAAAAGTTCACATGTGTATTTAGGTTTGAATTTTTTCTACTCGAAAACTAATTTGAAGTAAAGATAGCAAAATTACTACCAATATACTATAAAAGTCCATCAATGCCTAGATGTAGAAATTTTTAATGGACTAAGTAAGAGGGTTATATAAGAGAGAGGTATGAATTTGAAGGGAAATTCTATTCAATTTAGATAAATAATTACATGTGTCTATAAGCATATCTCATATAACATAACATGTCAGCAACACTAAGGAAATTAGTGAAATCGTCAAATTTAGGATATACGTGTATGGGCTCTAAAAATTGTGCTATTTAGTATTAAAAATTTTAGGTTAAGATATATTTAATAACACTCCTAAAGGTAATGATATTTAAAATAGTTTACACAATCTTTTGCATGGATAGTTGTTAATAAAATCATTCTAACTAGTATTCTTTCTTATCAATAGAGGAGTTGGTGTCCTTATCCAACAATTAATTTGTAAATGGTATAATAAACATTTAAAATATTGCAACCACATCTTGGTCCACTTTTATGAAGTGTTGATGATTTGGTCAAAAAATTTTCAAGTCATGTATTCCTTGTTCTCTAAATGAATTATTATAGGAAAAATTATGATAATTGATAAATGTCTAGTTAAGAAATGGAGAGTATTCATTCAAACTATAATATAACATATTTGGTTAATTTAAAATGAATTAATCTTCAGAAATCTTTCAACTAGTTGTGATTCCTTGTTTAAAATTATCGAACCAAGAGAGGTTTCAATTAATGTTTTGATGATAACAAAAATATAATTACTACTAATGAGTTTAATATTTTGATTAAAAAGCAATATGAGAACAAAATAAAGCCATAAACTTAAGAAGAGAGATTATGAAGTTAAAAAAGAAAATTTGAAGCTTGCAGCAGCTGAAATAAAGATTAAACCTAAAAAAAAAAAGCTCATCAAGGTCAGTTTACATTTTATGTTATTGTTTGTAATCTCATTTTGATAATTTGATGCTATGAAAGGCTTACCATATATAAACATTTCGTTTCACTTTATTGCATGAGTCTTTAGATTCATTAAGAGGTATTGAAGCTTTTAGTTTCAATAGAAAAACCTCTTAATCTTTCAAGCACTCTTTAGGGAATATTTTAAGAAGATTTTAAAGCATAATTGCATTTAAAAATGGTCTTGAGCATTTAAAGTTGTTAAAATATATTTTTGTGGTAATTGGTCAACCTATATAGGTTAGTGCCCAGTCATCTAGTCTCTTAACGACTAGTTGGTTGATATCTAGTCTCTTAACTACCTATAATCATTATAATACCTAATTCCCGGCTTTAACAGCAAGTGAATTTGTACCTAAGTTGGTTGATAAGTTTGGTCAACCTCATACACTAGTCGATAAATGAAGTTATACAGTCGACCAATCTTCATGATTGAAGTTGTACTTCTCCTCTTTTCTTCTGTTTTTCATCTTGGCTATTTTTATCTTTTAAAACCCTAGACACTTCACTCTTTTCATTGGAAAATAACATATTCCAATTCATAAAAATCTTGTTACATTGAATAAAACTGAAAATTATCATTCTTAGGTTTCAAATTTAGAAATTTTTAATTTTTTCACAATTCAAATTATCTTTTCAAATTGATACTTCCATAGTTAAATTGTAAAAGAAGTCAATGCTTCTTCCCTTTCAATTATATCGATAAATCTTTAATTTAATTTAATTTTGGTAATTTAGGTACTTTTTTATATCTCTATTTCTTACAGTGAATAAAATGAAAATTATCATTCTTAGGTTTCAAATTTAGCGATTTGTAATTTTTTTCGTAATTTAAATTATCTTTTTAAATTGATACTTCCATAGTTAAATTGTAAAAGAAGTCAATGCTTCTTCCCTCTCAATTATATCGATACATCTTTAATTTAATTTAATTTTCGTAATTTAGGCACTTTTTTATATCTCTATTTCTTAAATTTGGGCTTTCAAACTTATACATTATTTTATCGAATTGATTATATGATATTGCAACTTTGCTTATTTTTAATTTCAAACTTTTTAAAACTTAATTTTTTTGCTTTGATTGAATTTTTAACTTAGGCACAATACTGAAATTGAGAATTTTTAAAATTAGGCATAATAAAGGATGTTTCTTTCAAAATTGACATTTTTATCAATTAGTTTGGCTCTTTAAATATTCAATAGCCTTCTTTCTTGAACTAGCTTACCAATCTCAATCAAATTCGTTTTGATCTTTTAACTAAGGTAGCTTGACACATGATTCTTTATATTAGAAAGGAGGAGAGAGATTGGTGATATTATATTTAAAGGACTGATAACAGTTAGGGAGAGTAACTTTTGTATATATGGTTTTTTTATACTCGAGTAAATTTATTTTTAATTAAATGCATGGATATTTCTTGTACACTTAACATTAAATATTTTCTTTGTTCTTGATATTGACTTATGACTTATGCATAAATGGAGGGGAAGTTAATCTCTATTTTAATTTTATGCTTAATTTTCATAGTTCTCTCTAATATTAGGGGGAGATTGTTGAACTAAGGGAGGCTCCAATTGATGTTTTGATGATAACAAAAACATAATTACAATTAATAAGTTTATTATTTTTATGAAAAGAAATATAAGAAAAAAATGAATTCATAAATCAAGAAGATAGTTTATGTAGTTGATAGAGAGAAGTTTAAGTTTAAAAACTAATAAAATAAAGATCAAACCAAGAAAACAAGAAAATCTGGGCTTATAAAGGTCATTTTATATTTTGTATTATTATTTGTAATCTCACTTTATTAATATGATGCTCTAAAAGACTCACCATGCATAAACATTTCATTTCACTTTATTGATTAAGTCTTTACATTCATCAAGAAGAATTGAAGCTTTTAAATTAATAGAAAAATCTTTTGATCTTTAAGGAATATATTTGGAAATTGGTTAAATTATAATTGCAATAAACAAATTGGTTTTGAGCATTTGAAATTGATAAAATCATATTTTTAGTGTGATTGATATACCTATATAGGTTGGTGGTCAACTAATATAGCTTAAAATTGTTAAATTTAATGTACCGAGAGTTTGTTATAACATTGACTGATGAATTACGAGACCAATATGCCATATTCATTTACTAATATGCCTACTTTTCGATCAGTCTCTCAACAACTAGTAAATTTTTATATTTAATGCACATTGATTAGCCAATATGTTATACTGGTTGACCAGTGCTTTATAAATAGTTCTTATAATAGCTAGTTCTTGGCTCCAACAACTAGTAAGGACTCCCAAACACTATAAATAAGTGTTTTCTTATTGATTGAGCATCAATAAGTGTTTTGGAGTCTTATACACACATTTCTTAGTGTTCATCAAGCATTTGAATATCATTATCTCATATTTGTGTCAGCGAGCTCTTTTAAGTTATCAAAGCAAAACAGTTAGATAATTTTGAGTTGTAATCCTTTATTGGTGTGTTGCATATTGTACTTAAGAATGCTCCAAGTGATATTAAGATTTCCTTTCACCTTAGAAGAAGATTGTAAAAGGGATTCCTCTTAACCTAGAAAATATTGTACAATGGTTATTTTTGTCTTGAAAGAAGAATTATAGTATAATTTTAAGAAGAATGTTAGGAGTGAACGTAGGCAAGGGTTGTTTTCTAAACCAGTATAAACTGGTTTGCATTTTTCCCTATCCTCTTTAAATTATTATTCAATTTTCTAATTGATTAATGTTAAACAATTTCTTCATCCTTATTATATTGATTGCTGTCACTCCCTTAGGTGCCATTAGGAACTAACAGAAATAATCAAATTTATTACTTTTATGGATCTCAAAATCTTGACAAGGGTGTTAACTTAGTCTTTTCTACTTGAGATTGTAATTTAAGAAGTGAATGTTAATGATCCTTTTATTGGAACTTTGAGTAGGTATTTTAGTTTCACATGTTACTCAAACTCTTTATTTATTGGTTATCATCTTAATGCTTTAGATTCTGTTTACTTTTCACATTAAGATAACCAATAGATATGTGATTAATGTGTCAATATTTTTGGCAATCGTCACAAAATGTCCAACATTTAGCAACAATATTTTGGTAATCGTCGTAAAATGTCTGACATATAGTGACGAATTACGTAAAATGTCGTTGAATGCTTGCAGTTGGTGATGATTTTATAAATCGTCACTAAATGATTTACATTTGCAAAATTTTAAAGCTAACATTTTTATAATCTATTATAGTTAATTAAGATATGTTTTATTCGAGATTTTATTTGAATGTTTAGAACGTGTTATTAAAAAAAAAGTCAACATAATTTTAAGAGTTTTAACACTTAAAATTAATTAATTTATCATTAATATTTACAAAATTGGCAAAATAAGTTATAAAAAAGTTAATTAATTTTATGAATATAATAATATGATATAGTAGAAAAATACAGTTATAGAACAATACAGTACGAAGTTTTTCCTAGAAGTTACCCAAATCATATAGTTATAAAACCAGAACAATAACAGTCCATAGTCAATAGGTCGCAAGTTGACCTCTAAGTAATAGATATGTTGTTTGACAAATTATTACAGATACAACAATAAATAAACTTTAAAGTTGAGTTCAGTTGATTGACTCACTAACTGACAATGGCATATTTATTTTTTTGGATTCCAAGTAACATGTGAGTCGGTAAAGGTAAATGAGTCCTCGATGTTTGGATTCCCCAGAAGGGTCCTTGCACGTTCGAACGCACCAATTGAAACAGTAAAACTTATTCCCTCAACTGTAGGGTTTTTCACACCCTCTTGCAACAGCTTTTCCACTATAGCTAAATTTGTAGAGGATGGAGTGAATAAGTCGCTAGATTTAGTACCTAAAACACAATCAGTATAGAAGTTAGATATTTTCATATTAGTAAATCATGAAATGAAATAAAATTATAGTGACATACGTGTATGAGCAGATGAAGTATTCGGAATTGATGAAAATTCCAAATCAACCGATTTTCCTTTACGGACTGTTGTGACATCGCTCCCGCCTCCATGGGCATACATGCCAACTTGGAGACTGGAGGAAGCTTTAAAAAAGCATGTAGTATAAACCATCAAATGTGAATATATATAATAGCTTCATAAAAGGACATGAGATGTACATAATAAGGAAAGTGACATAGTTCGGATGATACTAAAAACCTTGAAACAGAAGATTCTCCAAGGCAAATGAGGATTTGTATAGATATTAGAGATTTCTTTTTCAGTTTTGGTTTGCTCAGCAGGGACAATTTTGCCCCATTCCTACCAATGGTATGAATTAGGACCATCTAGAACTAGTCTCCATGTCAACGTTCCTTAATGAGATTAAATTTTAAACACGGGTGGGAAGATAGACATTAAAAAATAACAAAGATAAGATAGTAAATCATCTTCCAAACTCAACCATAAACACAACTCATACATCAAATTCATGTGTTTCACAAGACTAAAGGAGAGCCCAAAGTCACATATGGAAAACAAGATGCATTTACATTAGTTGTTCAGTACGTAAAATCTAGAAACACATGAGATACAAATGTTCAATAACAGTGAGGTAAACAAAATCATTATGCACAAACAAATAACATGAAAATTAGAAAACATCATATACAAAAGACAAAGAAATCAACTTTAGCCAAAAAAAAAGCTATGTACAAATCTACAGAAAGAACATCCAGATCTACCATAGAAGGATAGAAATCACAACTTTTTTCTTTAACAATGGTTAAATACTTGTATTCATTGAAAACGTTGTGTTGAGAGCCAAATGCAAACATCACAGAGCATATATCTAAAAGTAAACTACAACTTGTGACAAACCTAGTTTCACAAACAAAGACCTGATCTCGTTAGTTAAAGATGTAGAAAAGCTTGATAACCGTACATGAAAATACAACAGATAATAAAAAAGAAGTGACAGGAATATCGACCGTGTTTTGATGAAGTGAAGGTTTTGTTATGTGAGAAAGGTGTCAGTGATTGGTGGAATGTAGGACAGTTTTTTGTTAATTTGGAAGGCTGCTTAAACAAGAATGCTAAGAAGGCTTTTATGTTGTGTTTATTTGAAAATCTAATACAAAATGACATCGTTTCTGTAGTGAAATTTGAATTAAAAATTAAGTGATTCATTTCAAAACTATTCACAAATTAATAGGTTAACTGTTGAAATAAAATAAGATTGTCTTCAAATTACACATTTTCATTAATATAATTTTAGAAAACTTATTTGAATAAATAAACATTTTAATTTTTTAATTAATATAATAAGACTTTGTAATATAATTATAAAACTATTTGTAACAAAATAGTT
Source organism: Erythroxylum longipes (assembly GCA_027563885.1). NCBI lineage: Eukaryota > Viridiplantae > Streptophyta > Magnoliopsida > Malpighiales > Erythroxylaceae > Erythroxylum > Erythroxylum longipes. Next base: position 1,271 of record JAOQMS010049152.1, on the reverse strand, counting down.
TTAAATATTAGTCATTCTGATCCCAAAAATTAAGCAAATGAAGAATAATTGCATATATAATTGACAAGATTAAATTTTATATTTGTTATTGGTAATAGGAAAAACTAATATAAGAAAATACTTAGGTATTTACGACGTTTATCAAAATTCGTAGCAAAATCGTTAAGATTAGGCGATGATTTAGAAGAATAGTAGGGAAATGTATTATATGTTGCGACGATTTTTATTTTTCATAGCTAAAGATGTCCTTTTGTGACGAATATAGTATCATCGCAAATTGTGCCCTATCATAATAGTTGTAACTATGTCATTTTTGCCTTATGCAAAACCTTTTTGTGACGATTGTTATATATCGTAGCTAAATGTTTGGCTTTTAACGCCGATTAATATTTTCATCGCGGAATATTGCAACGTTAAAAAAAAAACTTACAATGTTTAAACGTCATAAAACCCTCCCCCCCTTTCTCCCTCGTTTTTCCTGTGATATTTCTCTGCTCTCTATCATCTTCTTCACCAAGTTTTTCATCTGTTCTTGTCAATTTGGAGTTCTATCAACACTTGACTTGTCTTGTTCATGAAATTGGGTAAGTTTTGCTTCATTTTTTGTGGGTTTGGTTGTCACTTTTGCAATACATGTACCGAATGTGTGTTTGTTCAAATTTCTTCGAATTTTTGAGTTATTTGTATGGACTGATGACGGATATTGAGGGGTTTGTGTTGATTAGTTTTAGGGATAGTGAAGAAAGGGAATTGAAATGTTGAATATGTGTATTTGCTTGTGTTTTATGTTATGCTCACAATGTGTTTGATGAAAGTCCTCAGCGAATTTCTGGATATATTGAACCTAATTTATAGTTGCTTTCTCTGCAGAAATTCAACTTCAATTTTAATGTAGAAATTCAACTTCAATTCGAAATTGCCCAAATGCTATAGAATTGTTAAAACTTTAAAACCGGAAATACATAAAGTAATTTACTTTATTATTACTTTATATTTATATTTTAACAAATTTAATCGGTTCAATCTTTGTAATTTAAATGCTAGAAATTAGGTTTGATGATAATTAATGCATAAGACTAGTTTTAGTTTGAAAATAATCTTTTTAATTTTAAAATTTGATAATATTAGTTTAAATTTTATTTTAAAAATTTACAAATTAAATGATGATATTTTACAAGTTGTAAAGACAAAATTGAATTATTATAATTAAAATATCGTCAATTCATAATATGTTGTATTTATAATTCTACTTAACCACTTTCTAAAAATTA
>JAOQMS010049143.1:0-30762 GCA_027563885.1 Erythroxylum longipes | reverse complement strand
AACTCACCCAAAATTTGCAATTATTTTTCAGGACTCAGAAGAATACCCCGTTAGGCAACGGGAGTATACCTATTGCACTCAAGTGAGGAATAGAGGTCGGGATCAGTTCGCGTCTGCATTGTATTTCTTTATTTTATACTAAATTGTATTTTCCGCAAATTTTTGTATCTTTGTAATTGAATATCACTATATGTAATAATTTTTGGCATTGGAAATGTTTTGTATTTGTAATGGGCCAAAATGGCTATTGAAAAAAAAATTATTGATTACATTGTTTTGTGGAAAATGGTTAGAAAATAAAATGGGACGATTTAGTTATCAACTTTCTGTACTTTATGTTTGTGGCTTAAAAAAAATTTTTTTTTCTAAAATTTGAATGATCGAGTGCTATAACATACCACCCTTGCGGGGTACGAACTCGGATATCACCATCGATGTCGGGTTCGGGTCTTGCAGGAGTTGGGTGTTACAATAAAAATTCATTCTTACTTGATGAGCACGATCGTGGGTTTCATTGGCAGAAAGTTTCTTCCCTCTTTTGGTATTCGCAAGTTCGTGGGATGCATTCATCCAAAAATTCCAGCATTGTTCCTTCCATTTTCCAGCTTTTCCAACTCTTTTTTCAGGACAGGTTTTCAGGTCTATTTTGTATGACCATTATGACATAGAAAATGACGTATTTAGGTAACACCTTCTTCTAAATAAATGGTCCTATATGTATTAATTTTCTAACTAAATATAGTTAATGAAGTTTGGTTCAGCATTCTATGAGTTATTCCCAAAATACTAAAGACCATTCTCAAACTACAATAGCACCCTATATTCAACTTCAAGCCAAATTTCAAAACCCTTAGGAACAGAATTAAAATTAAATTCCTCCATTAAAATTGTAGCCATATGTCTCTATTTTAAAATAAATTAAAAAATCATCCCATTTGGATATCTACAGATCAAGATATGGAAAAAATACAGATGCCTGTTCAGTGAAAACACTCCATCTAACATATTCCAGCACACTTCATCATCATTTTCATCCTGGTTCATCTCTTTTTAAGATACTCCTTTAGCCTTTTCTTTAGATTTAAATTCATTTTAATTTACCTTAATAACAACTAACATAAATTCATGTGATTATTCATCAAAAACAAAACATGTAAACATCAACCCTTTATAAAAATTCTGCATTCTTTCTACACCATCTTCATAATCATTTTAACTCAACAGCATCACTACATCAACTTATGAATCATTACTCATCATATATATGCAAAAGCAAGAAATTTATATCTTTCTTTCCTCACTCATGGTTCAACATATATGCATCACCATTTTATGATCCTTTAACCTTTAACTATCAACATACATGATTCATTTAACAAATCATGAGTAATTCTATACACTTGATTAACTCAAAGATTTTTCAATCACCATGAAACCCTTGCTCCTCTATGATACATGATCATCAACATTTTTGGCAGAATAGAGTGGCTCTTTTAGTGACAAAATGAAGAAATAGCAAGGATCGTGAATCATAAAGTGAAAGATGGTGGTGAGCTTCACTATAGGAAGAGTTGAAGGTGTTGTAGAAATGAAGAAGAAGAGAAAATAAAATTACGAAGAAGAAGAGAAGAAGAAAGCATGGATTAAGCAAATGAAAGACAAAAGATGGTCTTTCAATGAAAATCTCGTGAGTAAGGTGTGTGGCATGGCAAGTAACACTTGGCACTTGCCACATGTCACCACTTTTTGGTTCTTAATGGGCCCTCTTTAATAACCAGTCTATTTGTCTCCAATTTCTATTCCAATTGTCGTCCAATTTTCTACGAAACTTATCATTGAATCCTAATATCCCTTATCAATAATTTCTATTGTCATTTGACTCTTATTTCTACTACTATTTATCAATTGTCCTGCCACTTAGCGTTTTTCTTAGTCCCAAAAATACTCATAATTATCATAATTTCCCCAAAATTTTACCAATCAACAATTATACTCACCAAATCAATTTTTCAAGACATTTAATTCACTATTCACATATTAATCACTTTAATAAAAATCATTCAAACCTGAAAAATGTCAAATGAGTGCATAAACAGTCATTGCAATCTGTATGAAAATCAATTCACATGTGAGTGTATGCTACTATTGTGGATGACTATGAAATACATTTTCATAATCTCTCATTACCATTACTCATTTACAAAAATCTATGGTTCTAACCCTTCGTATGGAAACGGGATGTTACAGTATATGTACTCAATTGACATATTCCGAGGTATGAAAGATTTGAAATGATTATTGTGTATTGTTTATGTCTTGAATTTTGGTTTGATGGATTACAATTAGTAAATTGGAATTAATTGTTACAATTAGGGGATTGATAAATTAATATGTACATTTGGACTTGGAAAAATGTCAAATGGCAAGACAAGTTGACACATAACAGTAGAAATAAGTGACACGTGGCATGAGGATTGATTGACAAATGGCTTAGATAATTAGGTGACAAATGGCTTCTTAGAGATTAGATGACAAATGGCTCAAAGATTGAGTGACAAATGCACTAAGTATTTAAGTGACAATTGGTAGCTTAAGTAGAAGACATGTAGCATGTGTCTATATATGACAAGTGTCATAACACTTACCATACACCTACCCTACACGATATACACACATAAGACATAACCATTTTCTCTTTCATTTTTGTTACATGTTATCTTCTTCTTCCTTCTTTCATTTTCGTCACTCACACCCAACCCTCAAAACTTTGAGTTTACCAAAATTCTACACTTTGCCACTCCAATATTTTGTTATCTTCATCTTGTTGCTAAAAACCCAACCTATTCCACCTTGAATTTGTGATGACCTTGTAAGCTTGGAGGGCTAGGTTAAAGTAAAGTATTGTTCTTTATGGCATGCTTTAATAGAAAGATTATGATGATGGATTGTATATGATATTGATGATGAAGTATGATTGAATTTGATGAATAAATTGATACAATCATGTTCTATTTTTTAGTGCATGATAAATAATAGTTTATGAGTTGTATGGATGATTTTGAGTTAGGATTGAGGTGAAATTGATGAGAAATTGAAGTTAAGTAATGAACTATTAAGAAGATATCTATCATTTAGTATGAAGGTGTTAAAAATATGGAGAAATTGAAGGAAAATGGAGGGTGAACACTCGGAAACGAAATTTTCTATTTTGTGCGATTGTTGAACCAACTAAGGATAAATTACATTACTTTGGTGCATTTAGACTTGATTGAGGCTTAAAAGGAACCTAGTATGAGGCTTGATTAATTGGTTAAAGGTTTGATAAGTTTGGGTTGTTAATTGATGTTATAACTTAAGGAGTGGATTATTTGATGTCAATGTATCAAAAATCTGGAATTTATGAGTGTTATAGGAATGAAGATGTTCTTAGAAATGCAAACGTGATCTAAAGGATACGAGTGATGCGAATTAAGTAGGAATGAATAAGAATCGAGATATTGTACGATTTTATAATACTAGAAAAGGATTAATGAATGTATGATTGATGAATTTAGAATAATTAAGTTTACTTAAGGTATAAACCTAAATTTGCAAACTAGTTATATACAAGATATAATGTTTGTATGATCAAAATTTGAAGATATATACCTGAGAAGTCAATTGAGCATGCATTAAACATGATACATATACATGTGCATGATTAAATATTTATATGATTGATCAACTTAGTAATTTGTAAAATATGTGTGTTACATGAATAAAGAAGCACAAATTGAACGTCAGTATCCAGACATTGTCAGGTCGTCAAGGAAATAGCTTGTCTTGGGCACACTGTCAATTAACCTAGATGTTTTCTCACTATGATTGATTTGTTTCTGTTTAAAATTTAGTTATTGAATCGTTAATTATATGATTGTGATAATTCCAGAGATTGACAGTCTGAGGAGTTTGATATTTGGGATTGTATTGAGAGTGCTCTCTAATTGTATGTGAATCTGGAAAATATGTGTACTTAAATCAAATTTGAATGTTGGACTTAAATCTGATGAATGTGATAAATGACTATGCACATTAAATGAAAGTCATTGATAGCATATTTTATGAATTGATGCATTCCATCATATTGTTATGCATGATTAGATAAAGGAGTTATGACCGGAGTGACCAATGTGAAAAAAAAGCTTAAAGCTTAGAGATGTGCATAAAGATCCACTTACTCAGTTATTAATGAGCCCGATATCCACAATGGATACGGGACAGTAAATGAAATGAGCCCGATATCCACAATGGATATAGGACAGTAAATAGGCACTCCATTATAACAAATAAAAGTGAAAGTGAATTCAAATGTGCATTGACATTTATATAGTTAGCCGATACTGAGGAGTCTAGTTAGGATGTGTTGTATAACTTCTCATTTCATATTAAACATTTTGTATGGAGTAGTAAACTCCCAAGTGTTATGTTGTGTATAAACATGGATTATGAGATGTATGACAATGTAAGTTATATTTATGAATGAAATGGGAAATGTTAATATTTTAACTACTTATGTTCTATATGATCCCATTCTAAGTTGATGTGATTGCTCTAACATGCCATTTTGATGGGATATAATCTTGAATGTCCTCTGGATATTCAGGCATGTGCTCTGTGGAGGTGGTGTGTTACATTTAATCTCATTCCAACTAGTATGATAGAATCTCATAGAAACACGTTCATCACAAAGATTCAAATGTAGGGGAAATGACACACCTAATACCAACAACCTAACATGCATTGTACATGACATGCAAAATGCAAACATCAATGTAAAGACTACCTCCCCACACTTGAACAAAACATTTTCCTCAATGTGAAAAAGGAGAACACCCAAAACCAAAAAAAAAACAATGAAAAAACAAAACACAAAAAAAAGAATAATATATGAGATTAAGGGTAAGATGGGCTCTAGGTGGTAGGGTAGGTGGAGGTGGCACGTTTAGAAATGTGTATCTTAGGTAAGAAGGTAAGGGTTTTATTTCTACAGTAGGAGGCTTTATAATGGAAGGTGGTATGGGTGCATCCCCTCTCTCTAACTTCTCTTTCTCACCCTCCTCACATAAATCCTCTTCACTCACATTCTCATCCCTTCGCACTTCAGTAACTCTATCAACTTCCTTTTCACTTTCCTTTTCAACCTCCTTCATACAATCATCCATAACATCAATCTTCACACAAGCACTTCCATCCACCGGTTTCTTTAAAGATTTAGTCATATTGAATTCAACTTACTCATTACCAATGATCAAAACCAGTTTTCCTTCAAGCACATCAACTAATGTCCTACCAATATTCATAAAGGGCCTACCTAAAATCAATGGACAATTACTATCTTCTTCAAAATCCAACACAACAAAATCAACAGGAATTATAAATTTATCCACTTTTACTAGAACGTCTTCTACTACCCCAAATGGTCTTTTGATGGATTGATTCGCAAGTTAGATAAGCATGGATGTTGGTTTGACATCTCTAAGTCCTAATTTCATGAAAATAGACAAAGGCATCAAGTTAATACTTCCGCCTAAATCACATAAGTGATAGTTGCATTTTGCATGATGTTTTAGGGTGTAATCTGGTAAGTATTTAGTGTTAAATTGAGAGTTAAGTGTGTGTTTATGTGTTAATTATCTTAGTTTGTATGTTTATGTGTTTTTTATAGGTTAGTATAAATCCTTGAGATTAATTATTGTATTTTTTAGGTATGTTGATATGTGTGTTAGTGTTGCAGGGTAAACAGGGAAGAAAGATGAAGATTTGAAGAGTTTTGGGCTAAAAGACATAGGATGCAATCATGCACAGTGGCCATAATCGTGATAGAGAAAGAAGAGCCAGAAGCAACCAGGCCACGATTATGCACTGGGGGCCACGATTATGATAGAGAGCGTCAAGTCAGGAAATGATTGTGCACTTCAGGCCATGATCATGATAGAAAGGATAAATCACCGCCATGATAGTTGCAGGTAGGGCCACGATCATTCCCTACATCGGGCTGACACGAAAACTTAAAATTTGAGTGATTTTTCATACCGTTTCAATCCCGAGTTTGACCTGGGACTGCTACAGAATAAATAGCACACTACAACATAGCTATTGTTGGTCATTAGAGAGTGAAGAGAGTCGTGCCAAAAGAGAGAAATTATGTCAAATCAGAGAGAGACCTAGAGAGAAATCAAGAGATTGAGAAAGGAGACGAAGGAAGAGAAACACGGAGACATGCTAGACGCAAAGTACTTCTCAGAACAAGTGGCTTCCTACCATTGCCCCTTCAAGATTTTGTTTCCGACAGTGCTTCCATTTATTTTAGTTTTATTTATATATAGAATTGAAATAGGTGTTGAGATTCGTTGTGTGAATGTTGAGTTTAAGTTTATACTAACTTTCAGATTTTGACTCTTGAGATTAATAACATTTATTCAATTGTGTTTTCTTATTGAGTTGATTGTGATTTCAATTTTGTTCTTAATAATTTAGTAATAAACTAAGAGGGTGAGCTGGGTAAAAATCAGCAATTTGGGCTAATGAGAGTTAGGTGAATCGATAGGTAGACAATTGAGTCAAACTGGTAGAGTTGTGTAACGAGAGATCGAGCATAGATTCTCGGTAGGTTAATAGCAATTTTAGATTTTGGACCAATTGCAGATTGAGAGATCTCAATTCCCATAATTTGAATTAGGGATTACTAATTAGGGTTAATAATTATAACTCGAAAGATAGTAATTCACCCTAGGACCACCTAGACCTGTTAATTCAATAATTGCATAATTGGTTAGGTCTTCTTAGTTTCGAATTAAAATCCCCTTTCTCTCCCTTAGTAATTTCTAGGTCGATTTTAGGTTAGGCTGTGATTTTGCTATTTTGTTTACTCTCTAGCACTTTAATTTCTCATATTGATTATTGATTGATTTAATTTCTGCATTAGTTGTTTAATTAGATTAATTGTTAATTTAGCTGCCTTTATATTTTAAGATTAGTTCCTTTTCTTGTGGGATTGACACCTTAGGTACTACGCGAACAACCCGTGCGCTTGCGATAATTACTAAGGTTATAATTAGTAAATTTAGCACGTGTAACCTTGAGCGAACAAGTTTTTGGCGCCATTGCCAGGGAAGGTAACTTAGTTCTATAGTTTAAGGTATTAGAATAGTTTAAATTTCTTTTTGTCTTTGTTTTTCGTTAGTTTTACTTAGGAATCGTGCTCTTACATGAACACAAGAGTCACAAAGGGTTCAAGTCGTGCAGCAGAAACTTTAGATTTAGATATAATGAGTTTAGAACGAACCCTTAGGAAAGCTCGGTGAGAAGAAGAAGAAGAGATCAAGAAAGCACAAACGGTCGAGGAATTCCAAAGAAATATAGATCAAGAAGTCAACCCTAGTAGGCAACAATAGAGGACCCTCATGGATTTTACGAGGCCAGGGTTTAATCCTGCAAACCAAGGAGTGGCTAGACCGCCATCTCAAGCGGTCTCATTTGAAATTTAGCCGGCCCTTCTAGATATGCTTCAGCAGAGCGTCCAATTTTATAAACTAGATAACGAAGACTCAAATGCTCACATCATGAGTTTTCTCGAGATTGGTGACACTTTTTGGTATCACCAGATGTCGGAAGACGCAGTGAGGATTAGGTTATTTTCTTTCACATTTAGGGATAGGGCGAAGGCTTGGTATCGTTCACTGAGCCTCGCTAACATTGCAACATGGGAACAGTTAATGCATCCCTTTTAGATAAATACTTCCCGTTAACAAAGACCACCAAAATTATTAAGGCAATTACAAATTTCCAGAAAGGTGACGGGGAGTCTATTTATGAAGCGTGGGAGCGTTATAAGGATCTACAGAGTAGATGCCCACACCATAACTTACGGAAGGAATTTCTGCTGCAGGCATTCTATAACGGAGTGAACCCACATACCAAAGGCACCATTGATGCGGCATTGGGAGGATCATTAATGAGAAAGACGATCGATGAAGCAGAGGAGTTAATAGAGGAGATGGCCAGCAATAGTTGATTATCGGCGAGTGAACGTAGTAGACAATCTATTAACTTTAGGAAGCCAAAAGGAGTTGTCGCTGTCAATCAAATGACAAAAATGCAAGCTAAGATCGACAAACTAACGTGACAACTCAGTAATATGAAGGCGTCATCCTCAACTACGGTAAAGTCTGCGCAATTGAAGTATGAGCTATGCGGCTAATTGGATCATGATATGGTGGACTGCTATTTGATGAGAGATGATAACCCAAAGCAAGTTAATTATATAGGGGCCCAATTCAAACGTGAAGGGGTTAATAATCCCTACTCCAACATATATAACCTTGTGTGGAAGAATCACCCTAACTTCTCTTGGTTGAATAGAAATAATAGAGGGCAGTGCAGGCCTTAAGGGCAATCGAGCTTTCAGCAGGATAGAACAAACTCGATGGATTCAAAGTTGGATAGGATTTTGGACAAGATAAGAGGTATGGAGGAAGCATATAGGAGGCTCGAGAGTAAATTCGAGTAAGTTACGAAAAATCATGCTTCGTCTATACATAATTTAGAAGTCCAAGTGGACCAGTTAGTGGAAGCAATGTCAACTCGAAATGTTGGAACTCTTCCAAGTAACACCGACTCAATTCCGAAGGAGCATATCATAGTTATAACTCAGACTTTGATGGAGAAACTCAACAAGTGCAGGAAACGGTAGAAAATAAAGAAAAAGGTCAACAAGTTGAAAAAGACCTTTTGATTGAACCTGTGATGGAATCAATTTAAGTAACTAGACTGGTATTTCCATTCCCTATTGTGCAGTAGTGAGAGTTATATGCAAAGAGGGAAGCAAAAGAGTTGCAGGAAATCGATCATAACAAGATCAAGGAAATGACAGACCAAATATAGTCAAAGCTCAAACTACAAGAGTCCGTTAAGAAGAAGGTTGAGGAGCAACCACTGAAGGAGAACCCCAACATTGTGAAGAAGGATGATCTAGAGGACTTTTTCATCTCCTGTAGTATCAACAACATCATTATAAAAAGGGCATTCGTGGATTCAGGTGCGAGTATAAATATGATTCCCTACACTTTCAGTTTTAAACTGGGGTTATGAGAGCTAGTTCCTACTAAAGTTTTGGTTAAGATTGCAGATAGGACTTCACACAGACCGATAGGGATTATAGAAGATTTGCTGGTAAAGGTTGGTAAATTTACCTTTCCGACAAAATTTTATATTTTGGATATTAGTGAAGAATAGGACACCCTAATAATTCTTCGAAGATCGTTTTTGGCCACTGCACGCTCAATTATTGATGTAGATGGGGGTGAACTAACTTTGCGAGTTGGAAAGGAGAAATTAATCTTCAAGGTGACGATTAGAAAAAACAGAGCTCCTTCAGATTTAGTGGATCTCAAGGAACCTAAACCTCGAGGTGAATGGGAGGACATAGAGGATCCTGGGAATGCTTCCCGAAAGAAGCTCTCACGAAGGAGCAATCGAGGTAAAGAAAATCGCAAGGACGATGGAAGTTACAATATGGTAGCGAAGGTTCAGACTCTGAGATTAATGACGACGTTACCATCTAACCAATCATTCCAACCACCTTAAGCGTAAAATTAGCATCGATCTACTGACATTAAAAAAAGCATTGCATGGGAGCCAACCCATAGAAAAATTAGCTTCGTGTTGAATTTTTGCTAGATTAGTCGAATTTTGTAGTTAGGTTTATTTCTATTTAGGTTGAATAAAAACGAAAAGAGGAATAGGAGTTCGAAATCATGGGGAAGAATACGCATATGTATAAAGAGAAGTGAAAAAGAATCATGAAGTGAAGGAGAAAAGAATTAGAAAAGATCAAGGAAGAACCTGGGTACAGTCGCTGGCCATAACCGTGGCTTGCAATTGAGAATGCTTGTGGTGGTACGCCACATGCCACGATCGTGTGAAGGAACAGTGTAGGTGTGTTTTCTTAAGTGAAAAGTTTGCCATTTTACCCTTTTCACTACCTATATATTCAGTTCTTACTTCTTTTTCACTTTCACCTTCAGTTTCATTTTATCTCTCTAAAATTTCAGTTTTCAAATGCTCTAACGTCTTACTATAATTTTTAACTTCCTAAATTCTTCCACATCTTACCGTAACCACATTAAGCAATCAGCTCGACAGGAGACTTATGGAAGCTAATAAGTTGTGGAACGAGGGAGAAGGAACCAAGTAGTGGACTTCAGAGCACCATTTCCTGTTTACACCAAGAAGGAAGGTATTCATTTTCGATCCCTTCATTTAAAGCAAAATTCAATTCCTAAATACTTTGATGCTGACATATTAGATAGGCTAGAACTGCATGAGCGAGTAGAAAACCTAGCAGAAAGAGTCTAGTAGGGCCAATTTATATGGTTATAATTCCCTGTTTATGAGGAACTTAATTTGGAGTTCTTTAATTCCTTATCCTTTGACCCTAGGAACACCAAGGAAATGTAGTTTAGATTGGGCAAGAGAGAATATGAATTAACTGTAGAACTCATGTGTGAGATGTGTGGACTCCCCAAATCCACCATCGTTGATCAACATGACGATTTTGGTGTCTCCCAATATTGGCGTGAGTTGAGTGGAATTAAGCGATCTACGTAAAAAATGCACACAACAACATTATCCAGTCACATAAACACTTATTACTATACAAATTTATGTGTCAGCTGGTTTCTGAGAAGTCAGAAACCAACAAGTGTTCTACCAAGGAACTTTTTATACTGTAGTGCATGGATCACAGTATTTCAATATGAACATCCACCTATGTCCTTAATGCCATTGTTGCGGTTCCGCATAAGCTGAGCAACCTCCTAGGAATGGGATATATAGTAGTATCGGCCATTACCAAAAATTTTGCCCCCCCCTCCCCCACGACTTCCTCAATCATCACCATTTACTTTAGGCAGAGGTCATCCATTCCACGAACATGAGTCTGCCGGAGATTTGCGAGAAGACACAAGTGTGGCCTAGGGTAGGTTAAGAGAGTTTGAGTGCAGTGCAGCCTCGATAGGAGGAGTCAACTAGTTAAGAATCGGAAGAAGAAGAAGAGGAAGAGCAAGGTTGGAAGAAGGTTTTAGATGCAATATCTATGACCAACATAACACTTGCGGAGACTGCACGCACACAACGATGCCAGTGCTGAGATATCCGATAGATCTATCGATATGTCGAGTCTCAAGGTGTTCAAATCCCACCTCCGACACCATCACCACCTCCGTCACCTTAAGATCCAAGTCTAACACAAAATTTTCTTCAATTTTATTTTGTTCTGTTTATTTTTTTTATTTTTTAGTTTTATTTTTATTATTTCTATTGTTAATTTTATCTGTTTTTTGTTATTTAAGATTTTGTCTTTACCTTTCATGTATGTGTTGTGTGTGTTTCCTTCTCACATTGAGGACAATGTGTTGTTTAAATGTGGGGAGGGATTCTGTTTTTTTATTTTGTATGTGAATTTTGCATATTGTATGATAGTATTAGGTTACAATGTGTAAAGTGTGTCAATGTGTCAATGGTTTATATTGAGTGAAATTTATTTAATTTTGGGACATATTCTATCGGGTTGTGAATGATCATTAGCCTGCAAAATTAGTGAAATAGGGGGCCTTTAGATAAATATATGTCGTAATTTGGACTTAGTGTAAATTTGGCACTCTCTAGATTGTCGCATTCATTCATAAATTGAGGTCTTTTAGGTTAAATAGCTTAACTAGTATTTTTTATAAAAACAAATAGCTAAAAGCAACAAGGTAAAAAAATGTTAGTTTAATAAATTACTCTTTTATTGACCTTTAGATTATGAATAGAGCTAGTAGCCAATTGAAAACATGATATAGCTGAGTAACCGGATCAATACGCATCACAAAAGTGTGCCTCCATGTAAAAAGGCTATAATGATGTTTCAACCAAGCTGTTTAATAAATGACTTAGTTGAGTAGCCGGATTGACATTCATCACAAATGTTTGCCTCCAAATAAAAAATTAAGTTCCGATTAAATAAAAATTGAAAAAAGAAGTGTTTTAAATAAACACCTACCAAACTTGTAATAAGCTTGAATTATCATGGAATTATACTTAAGAACGGTTACAAGGTCCGAGGGATCGAAGATTTATTAATGTGTGTGTACAATTGAAAAGGGAAACTAAGTAACACTTAGGTCTTGATTTAGTTGTATATTTAGTTCAAAGCCCCTAGACATATATTTTGTTTGTTAATGATTTTCCATAAATCGAATGATTATGTCCAAGATTAAAGTTATTTCATGAAGTCAGAGCCATTGTCTCATTATTGCATTGTGTGTTATGTGTTTTCATGTATGTTTTTTTTTTTTGCTTAAGAACAAGAAAACGTTTATTTGAAGAGTTTTGGGATAAAAGACATAGGCCACGATCGTGACAAAGAAGGAAGAGCCAGAAGTAGCCAGGCCACGATCGTGCACTAGGGGCCACGATTGTGACAGAAAGGATAAACCAGCCACGATCGTGCCTTGCATCGACCTAACATAAAAACTTAAAACTTGAGTGATTTTTCAAACCATTTTGACCCCGAATTTAACCTAAGGCTGTTACAGAATAAATAGAACACTACAAGATAGCTAGTGATGGACTGCAAAACCTATCTACTTGTTTTACGCTCAAAAACTGCAAGTGAACGGGTCGTGACTTGTAGTTAGAAAGAGCAGATATCAATCCTACAGGGATCGATACCCAGACACCAGTTAATTTAGAAAAGACTTTGTTTAAGAAATAAAATTGTTTAATGTAATTAATCAAGAAAATTAAATTAAAATTAAAAGACTAATGTAAACATTGAACAATAACAAAATTGCAGAAAGTCTGAATCCAAGAATCTAAATACTAGAGATTACTTTTTTTCCCTATTTTGTTCCCTCCCCTATTTTATTGAAAGAATTATATCTTACCTTAGATTTTCGAATGTACTAATTACCCTCTCTCAAGGTGTAACTATTTGTTCCTAATCGAGTTAATGTGAATCAAATGGAGGATCTCTCAACCTTCCCAATGACTCTACCGATTCAATTAGTTGTTAAGCTATCTTATGGGTTATCAGTTAACTATCCTAGATCTCTCTTTTAACTATTCAATTAACGTGATGATTGCTAGTCTATAGGTAGCCAACTCTCATTGTACAATCCTACACAAATCTCATCTCACTCACTCTCTCGATTTGTTGCAAGATGACAAATAAATTCAACAATCAACAAAGACAATTGCATTCAATTCAACAAAATAGGAGTTCAACAAAAGAGTTCCAAAAGTAATCCCTAGAATAAAATCAGCCTAATATAGTCTCCATAACACTATCAACATTCAAATATTTCATTTTTACAAAGAATAGAAGAGATTAAAGTGATAGAAAGTGAATAGAAAGACTCCTTCTCTTCTTTGCCAAAATATGGAATTTTGGTGTTGATGTGCTATTTTTCCCAATCATTATGAAAATCCTTGTTTCCATTCCTTCTTTGATGCTCCAAACATGAGTTCTTCACTCAAGGATGGTGTTTCTATAGGTACGTTTTGTCTCTCCTCAAGATGAAGGCTTAATGATGTTTTTATAATCCAAATATTTAAGTTTAATGAAGACTCGCAGATTGCCTCGGAGTTCAATTCCCACGCCCGTAGGAATTTGCATTATTCCCACAAGTGTGGGAATTACAGGCAGAAACTTTCTGTTTTGATTTCCCCTAATTCCCACGAATGTGGGAATTGGTTCCAGATGTACTCCTCTTGTCTTCTCTCCTATGCTCTCTTGTTCATTCTCCAACTTGCGTCCTCTCTTTTTTTACACAAAAATAAGCAATTCTTACTCTCAATTAGCATCCAATAAATAAGAACATAATGGAAATGAAACTTAATGAAAACATATAAAATGAATCCTAAATTAGAACAATAAACAACAATTATGCTAGGAAACACATGCCAATTACCTATAAAAACATATCCTAATGCACACCTATCAATATCCCCACACTTGAATCTTTGCTTATCCTAAAGCAAAATAAATACAACCAATCAATTAAACCACTTCATTTTCACAAAGATCAAAACACACAATCCCTCAAATTTAAGCCAACTCAAGTATCAAGTTAATGTGTATATCATGACTATTTTTTCATTGGTGTACACAAGCAAACTCATTTTGCACGATCTCTCAAAGGCACGTCTAGATGCATAAATGAATTTTCCTCATGGTTTTCACTCATTTCGTTTAAGTGTTTAAGGGTTAGTGTTTCGCTCAAACTTCCTATAAGAAACTACACTACCATAGGCTTGCTAATACACCAATTCTCGTCTACAATGATTTCATGCATAAATAGATCAAAAGGACTTGTTTAGGGTTGTAATGTGGTAAGGGTTAAGGTGGGTCAAAAGAGAGGGAAGAAGGTGAAGCACAAGCATAAGTAGAGTAAAAAGCATATAAAACGAGATACAAAACATAACTTTGAGACATACACCACTATTCTGCGTTTATTAATTCTACTCACTAGTTCTTCCTTTTTCTTTTCTTTTCTTTTCTCTTCATTTTTTCATTTTTCACTTTTCTTTCTTTTTCTTTCTACATGGAAGAACTATGAATCAAAACAAGCACTATATACAATGTAGTCCATAGGTAGAAATATACTTAACTTGTCTCTATGGAATTTTCACACAATCCCAACTAATGTTTTACTTAGTACTCCACTAAGCTTGTGAAAAGGGGAAGGATAATAGGGTTTAAAGTTTTAAAAATTCGGTTGTTTTTAAGAAACAAAAGGTTAAGGCTCAATGGAGGTAGCAGGGGATAATAGCAGGTAAGTCGTTTAAGCCAAGGGTTAACACAAAAAAGGGCCTAGATCATCTATATTAAGCATGCATCTAGTAGACTCAAACCGATTCAAAGAAAGTTCTGAAGGTAGTAACCTAAGGAAGTAACACTTGACAAAGAAATGAAATGAATATAGGTAGAGTCATATGGCTCAATCTTCACTTTGGCTTAAATGAAAACTCATTATGTCATTGTTCAAATGTCAATTTATGACTAAGCTTATGCAACCAACTACTTTTCATCACTCTATATGGTTCACTTTCTACATAAATAGCCTACTTCAAGTTAAAGCATGCATTCAATCTAATTCCAACTACATGAAAGAATTTTATGGCAATATTTATCGGAGTGACTCAAGTACAGTTCCATTGCTAACACAAAACACCATTGCTGACACAAAGCATATATACTATGCCTAAACATGCATCCTCATTAACAAAATGCAAACAATGCAATTAAATAAGTCAATGTCACCTCCCCACATTTAAAATTTCACATTGTCTTGAATGTGACAAAGTAAGAACCAAATAAAGGGAAATGACATCAAACCATACAAAAGAGAATAAAACTAACCCGAATCAAAAGAAATTAAGACAACAACTGGTATGAGAACGAACAGAAGATACTGAAGTCAAAACACAATTAAGGAAATTGAAACTAAACAAAAGATATAGCATGCTAACCAATAAAATGAAATCAAGTAAACATGAAATAAAATGCATTCACACACATGAAACAATAAAAAATTTAAAAGGTTAAGGGAAAAGAAAAGCTTATTCTGATGGTGGTGGTGAAGGAGTTAGTGAACGAGCTTTAAAGTTGTTCCTCCAACAGAAGTTGAGGAACCTTTTCTTCAAAATGCACTGCTCCTTGTGAACTTGCCACATTTGATTGCCTAGTTCATTAAGCTGAGAGGTCATCTGTTGTTGGTTTGGGGCTATTTGGTCGAGAATTGACTAATAATGATTAGCCGCCGCTGGTTCCCTCGGTTCCTTTGCTATCGCTTCCTCCTCTGGTTCTGTAGGTGCTCTAGATGTAGATGGTTGGGACGCATCTGCCCTGGCATCTCTCTTGATCTTCACCATAATGCACGTCTGAGGATCGCGAAGTTCCATAGATTGGACTTCCACAATCTTAACACGTCTCAAATAAACTATATCAAACATATCGTGAGGAGTAATATGTAGATTCGCCATATTAACATTATAAAATTTACCTAAAGCAGAGGCGATATGGGCCATCCCAAAAGATGTATTCTGTTTATTAATCACACTCACTATTGATCGAAAAATCCTATATGGAGTGTTGATTTTAAGCTTTCTGTCTATACACTATAAAAAGAAAAGTTCTTTGGCAGAACATTTGTTAACTTCAGTTTTGTTAAACACATTCAAGCACATAAATTTATGTAACAACAAATGTTCAACACTCCTGATCAGATAGTTTGGTGCATTACGTGAATTGAAATGGTTTTCACCCCTAAAAGTAGTCCAAAAAGAATCCACATCAAAATCAGGATGGTCATCTAAAACTTTTGTATTGGACAAGTTAAATAGTTCAAGCATAACAGAACAATCGAGTTTAAAAATATTGCCTCCGAGCCTAAACCAAAACAAATCCATATTAGAATTATATCCAACTATTGTAAAGAACTCTATAGATAGAGTGGCATAAATGGGCACATCACACCGAACAAACCTATTCCACCTTATATTCGTAGCTAATTGTTCAAGTCAGCGTCTTACTCCTATATTCTCTAAAACTTCAAAATTAAAATACCTAGAGGTAACAAATGCTCTATTTCTAAAATCACAAAAAGTGCACCTTCTTCTTCCAAGTAAATCAGAAATGGGGCCCGATAAGTGGCTGCTAAGTTGGGTTTTCCTTTATCGAAAACTTGACTACAGAGCTCGTTAACGGATTGTCTTACCCTCCTTGTACTTTGTGGAGCCATTGTTAGAATAAAATCTGCACAAACGAAAGAGATATAGAGTGAAATTTGTATTTTAGAGAGAGAAAATCAAACCCTACCTAAATCTTGATATTTTTGAATGATTGATGCATGAAAGTAGTGAAGAAATGTAAGTTAAATAGATAGAGAAGAAGGAAAATACCCAAAATCTAGATGAAAATGAAGAGCTTTTTTAGAGAATAGGAAGTGAACATCGTGGGTTATAGAGAGAGATTAAAAAAATTGAAAAGATAATGAGAGGAAGAAGGGGGGAAAATTTTAAACCCACTTTCGGATGGGATTCCCACAGGCGTGGGATTCTTCTTCCAGAAATTTTCTGTAGGAGATTTCCACGTCCTTGGGAATCCTCCCAATTCCCACGGGTGTAGGTTTACTCTCTAGAAACTTTCTAGAGAGGATTCCCACGTCCGTGGGAATCACCCAAATTCTAACGTCCTCAAAATTTCAAACCTTCTTCCAAGTGTAATTTCATTCGCCATGATTCCAAAAACTATAAAAACTTTGAGATCATATCATCCGTAAGAAATTTTAAGTCAGAACAATTTAAATCAAACAAAAATTAGCATAAACATCTATCAAAACCAATTCAACCATGAACATAACTCGAGAATTCAAACAAACAAATAAAGGAACAAAACAATCAAAGGATAATTGATTTCCATGGGTTGCCTCCTATGCAGTTCTTCTGTTATTGTTATTAGCTCGACTCTCCTTCTTACTCATGGTGGATCAAATGACCGGAATGATAACGGTGTACAAACTGATCTTAAACTTTGGACCAGGGCTGACTTATTTTGGACTCCATCTTCATTTCTATTTTCCTTTCTTCGTCTTCTCCTACGTGTTCGTTTCTTTCTGAATGCATTTCCAAGGTCCTCAATAGTTTCCCATCCTCCTTGAGGTTTAGGTTCCTCGATGTCTATCGAGGGTAGAGTGGAACCATACCTCTTCTTTGCCACCTCGAATGTTAACTGCTCTTTCCCTAATCTCAGTATTAACTCACCCCCATCAACATCAACAGTTGCATGGGCCATAGCAAGGAATGGTCGCCCAAGAACTATTGGGGTTTCCTCATCTTCACTAATGTCCAATATGTAAAAGTCCACTAGAAAAACAAAGTTATCAATGTGTAATTTCATGTTCCTAATGATCCCCTTCGGTAAATGCATCGTCCTGTCAGCCGTCTTTACTAATGTCTTAGTTGGTACTGGCTCTTCTAGACCCAAATTCTGACTTAATGAATACGGCATCATATTGATACCTGCTCCCAAATCTACGAATGCGCGCTCTATCTTAACTCCATTTATACTACATGGGATGAAAACGTCTCCTGAGTCTTCTTTCGTCTATGCTACATGCAGATTTTCTCTTGATATGTGATTGAAAACCTCTTCATTCAACGCCTCCTTTAACATAAACTTTGTTTGGAGTTGATTTGTTATATTTTTTATTTTGCTTAACTCCTCTTCCTTAGAATTCTGAGTTATTTCTCTTGAAGATGGCTTCCACTGAGCAAAATTTTGATGCTAAAGTCCTAGCTGAAATTCCTTATTCAGCTCACTTACTGGTCCCTTCGGAAGGACTTCCAATACTGTTTGTTCTTCTTGCTTATTTCCATTTTTCTCCCCATGCTTGCTTTCTTTGTTCTCTATTCGAGTAATGGCCATTATTCTCTCCTTCAGGTATCCCTCAGTGTTGATTGGTGTACTACCTGCATTTCATGAAGATAATGCGTTAGCTAATTTTCCTACCTGTAATTCTAGGTTGTGGATGGATAATGCATGATTCTTCAAAATTTGATAAAACTTTGCTTCCATTCTCTTTAGATTGTCCTCTTGGCTTGCATACATCCTCTTGTGATTCTCCTTTTGTGCTGCCATTTTGGTTCCTAAAACCTCCATCATCTTGTCCATTTTACTTTCCAATGATTCGATTCGATCTTGCTGGAATCCTGGCGGTCCTTGTGGTCTTTCCTGGCCACTTGCATTATTATTACTCTAAGAAAAATTTGGGTGGTTTTTCTAACCCAGAATATATGTATTCGAGTATAGATTATTAACTCGCTGTGGCTGGCCTAGATAACTTACCTGTTCAGTCCCACTAGTTCCCAATAAGAAACAATCTGCCGAGCCGTGGTTGTTCTCCACACACAGCTCATATTGTGCTTACATTGCCTTAACTATTAAAGTGGACGCCCCTTGCATGTTGTTTAGCTGCTTCGTCAAGATCATAATTTGAGCCTACAAGGTAGTAACCGAGTCAATAGGTATCATACCTTTTTTTTCCTTTTGTCCTTGTCTACTTCTCTCACTCGACCACATTCAGTTGTTGCTTGCCAACTCCTCCAGCAAATCATGAGCTACTTCTATCGTCTTCCTCATCAATGAACCTCGAGCTGCTGTATCAATCGTGCCCCTTGTGCTTGGATTCACTCCATTATAAAATGTTTGAAGCAGGAATTCCTTCGAGAGGTGGTGATGAGGGCAGCTCCTTTGAAGTTTTTTAAATCGTTCCTAAGCTTCGTAGAGAGATTCTCCGTCGCTCTGTTAGAAATTTTTTATTCACTTTATAATCCTTTTCGTCTTTGTTAAAGGAAAGTACTTTGCAAGGAATGCTTCAGCAAGTTGCTCCCAAGTTATAATCTGGTCTGGATTTAGAGAATTGTACCATGCCTTAGGCCGATCCTTCAATGTGAATAAAAATAATCGCAACTTCACTATACACTATTTTGAAGAATGTTGAGTAGCGCTGGCTTAATCTCAAAGTTATTTGCTTGAGCTACCGGCCTCGCCACTCCTTGATGACTAAACCCTAGCCTCATGAAATCCATGAGTGTTGTTTTTGGTCCTCCTTGCTCTCCTTCTTCAGCCATATTTTGATATGATAAATTTAAGTGCTTTGCCCTTCTTATGTCTCTTTCGTGCTTCTTAATGTCAAGGAATTCGTCTTCAATAATTTATTTCATCCTCCGTGTGCTCCTTTTGTTCATGAACCTGAAAGTCCACAAGATAATGTATCAAAAATTTTAAATCAAAGTATTTTAAATTAAACAAGATTCTAAACAATCAATCCCTAGCAACGACACCGAAAACTTAGTGATGGATTATAAAACCTATCTACTTGTTTTACGCTCAAATACCACAAGTGAACAGGTCGTGACTTGTAGTTAGAAAGGGTAGATATCGATCCCACTGGGATTGATGCCCAAACACTACTTAATTTAGAAAAGAATTTGTTTAAGAAATAGAATTGTTTAATGCAATTAATCGAGAAAATTAAATTAAATTTAAAAGACTAATGTAAACACCGAACTATACCGAAATTGCAGAAAGTATGAATCCAATAATGTAAATACTAGAGATTACTTTTTTTCCCTATTTTGCTCCCCCTCCTATTTTATCGAAAGAATTATGTCTCACCCTAGATTTACGAATGTACTAATTACCCTCTGTCAATGTGTAACTATTTATTCCTAATCGAGTTAACGGGAATCAAATGGACGATCTCTCAACCTATCCAATGACTCTAGCAATTCAATTAGTTATTAAGCTATCTTATGGGTGATCAATTGACTAAACGAGATCTCTCTTTTAACTATTCAATTAATGTGATGATTGCTAGTTTATAGGTCGCTAACTCTCGTTGTACAATCCTATACAAATCTCATCTCATTCACTCTCTCGATTTGTTGCAAGATGACAAATAAATTCAACAATCAATAAAGACAATTGCATTCAATTCAAGAAAATAGGAGTTCAACAAAAGAGTTCCAAAAGCAATCCCTAGAATAAAATAAGCCTAACATAGTCTCCATAACACTATCAACGTTCAAATATTCCATTTTTACAAAGAATAGAAGAGATTAAAGTGATAGAAAGTGAATAGAAAGACTCCTTCTCTTCTTTGCCAAAATCTAGAATTTTGGTGTTGATGTGCTATTTTGCCCAATCTTGATGATGATCCTTGTTTTCAATCTTCTTTGATGCTCTAAACATGAGTTCGTCACTCAATGATGGTGTTTCTATATGTAGGTTTCTTCTCTCCTCAAGATAGAGGCTTAATGATGTTTTCATAGTTCAAATATTTAGGTTTAATGAAGCCTCGTAGATTGCCTCGGAGTTCAATTCCCATGCCCGCGGGAATTTGCATGATTCCCATGAGCATGGGAATTACAGGCAGAAACTTTCTGTCTTGATTTGCCACATCTGTGGGAATTTGCCTAATTCCCACGAACGTGGGAATTGGTTCCAAATGTACTCCTCTTGTCTTCTCTCCTATGCTTTCTTATTCATCCTCCAAATTGCTTCCTCTCTTTTCCTACACAAAAATAAGCAATTCTTACCCTCAATTAGCATCCAATACACAAGAACATAATAGAAATCAAACTCACTAAAAACATTGAAAATGAATCCTAAATTAGAACAATAACAACAATTATGCTAGAAAACACATGTCAATTACCTATAAAAACATATCCTAATGCATAGCTATCAATAGCCACCAGTAATCATTAGAGAGTGAAGTGAAAAGAGAAAAATTTTGTGAAATCCGAGAGAGACCTAGAGAGAAATCAAGAGATTGAAAAAGGAGATGAAGAAACAGAAACACAAAGACGTGGTAGACGTGATGTACTTCCCAGAACAGGTGGTTTCCAGTCTTTACCACTTCGAAATTACATTCCCGACAGTATTCTCATTTATTTCAGTTTTATTTATGTATAGAATTGAAATAGGTGTTAAGATTTGTTATGTGAATGCTGAGTTTTCGTTTATACTCATTTTTATATTTTCACTATTGAGATTAATAAAATTTATTCGATTGTGTTTTATTATTGAGTTGATTGTGATTTCAATTCTGTTTTTAATAATTCAGTAACAAACTAAGAGGCTGAACCGAGTAAAAATCATCTATTTAGGCTAATGACAGTTAGGTGAATTGATAGGTATAGAATTGAATCAAACCGATAGAGTCGTGTAACGAGAGATCGAGCCTAAATTCCCAGTAGGTTAATAGGCAATTTCTAATTTAGGTTTTAGACCAATTGTAGATTGAGAGATCACAATTCCCATAATTTGAATTAGGGATTACTAATTAGGGTTAAGAATTATAACTCGAGAGGGAGTAATTCACACTAAGACTGCCTAGACCGGTTAATTCAATAATTGCATAATTGGTTTGGTTTTCTTAGTTTCAAATTAATATCTGCTTTCTCTCCCTTGGTAATTTCTAGGTCGATTTTAGGTTGGGTTGTGATTTTGCTATTTTGTTTACTCTCTAGAACTTTAATTTCTCATATTGATTATTGATTGATTTAATTTTTGCATTAGTTGTTTAATTAGGTTAATTGCGAACTTAGCTACCTTTAGATTTTAGGACTAGTTCCCTTCCTCGTAGGATCGACACCTTAGGTACTATGCGAACGACCCGTGCGCTTGCGATAATTACCAAGGTTATAATTAGTAAACTTAACGCGTGTAACCTTGAGGGAACCATAAGCATTTAGAAAATTCAAAATTACCAACAACACATGGAATAGTAAAACTCCCTGGATCTTATAGTTTTAAAGGCATTATTCTTATGGTGATCGAGCTACAATTCTTCGTCAAAGTCACCATTTGATTGTCCTCCCAAGTGTGTCTGTGTGTCAATATGTCCTTGAGAAACTTTGCATACACTCCAATGCCTCCACCAAAGACAAATTAATCTACAATTTTTTCAAATTCTCCAAAAATTTGGAGAATTTAGTATCGACTTGACGATGTTGTCTCACCCTCTGTGGATATTGAATCTTAGGCTTGTAAGGTGGTGGTGGTATATATGGCTTCTCTTCTTCTTTTTCTTCCATATTTTCCTTTTGTTGACTATCTTTCTGAACAATTAGCTCCTCCAATTGCTTGCTACTCCTAAGTGTGATCGCCTTGAGTTGTGCCTTTAGATTGGCCTCAATGTTGCTAGGTAAGCTTCCTGCAATCGTAGAAGGCAAAGTATTAGCAAGTTGTCCTACCTGTACTTCCAAGTTAGGGATGGATGAAGCATGGTTCTTAGCAATCTAGTCAAACTTTGCCTTCATTCTCTTTTGACTCTCTTTTAGTCTTCTTTGACCTTTCTTTTGGCTTGAGAACTTTGAACACCATACGTCCATTAACTTGTCCATTTTGTTTAACAAAGACCCAAAACAATCCTGTTGAAATCTGAGATGTCCTTGTGGTCTCACTTAGCCACCTGCATTGTTAATACTCCAGGAAAAATTTGGATGGTTTTTCCACCCAAGATTGTAAGTATTAGAGTATGGATTGTTACCTTGTTGCAACTAACCTAAGTAATTTACTTGTTCTATACCACTCGCTCCCAACAAGAAACATTCAGCTGTACTATGATTGTTCTGCCCTTATAATTCATATTGTAACTGCATGGTCTTGACTGTGGATGAAGCTCCTTGCATGCTGCTCAACTGCTTGGTAAGGGAAACAATATATGCTTGCAAGGCTACCACCAAGTCAAGTGGAATCATTCCTGTTTGCTCATTTACTTCTTTCATTTCACCATGTACAACTGTTACTCGCTAACTCTTCCAAAAGATCATAAGTTGCATCAATGATTTTCCTCATTAAAGACCCTCTTCCAGCTACATCTATTGTTCCCCTTGTGCTTGGAGTTACACCATTATAGAATGTCTGCAAAAGAAACTACCTCAGAAGGTTGTGGTAGGAGTAGCTTCTTTGTAATTCCTTGAATCTCTCCTAAGCTTCATAGAACGACTCCCCATCACTTTATTGAAAGTTGGTGATCTCTTTAATGATTCTTGTTGTCTTAGTAAAGGGGAAGTATTTAGCTTGTAAAGCTTTAGGTAGCTACTCCAAGTAGTGATTTGTGTTACACTGAGTGAATTATACCATGCCTTTGCTCAAATTCTTCAAGGTAAAAGAAAACAATCTCATCCTCACGGTATCATCTAACATCCCATTAAACTTGAAGGTATCACAAATCTCCAAGAAATTTGTAAAATAGGCGTTGGGGTCTTCATTGGACAACCTATAAAATTGTACACTGCTTTGAAGTATATTGAGGAGTGTCAACTTGATCTCAAAATTGTTAGCCTAAGTCACTGGCCTTACAACTCTTTAAGAAATGAAACCTGGCCTCATAAAATCCATCAATGTCCTCTAAGCTCCTCTTTGCTCTCCTTCTTCTGCCATATTCCTTTTTATTTTGTTTTGACGTCTAACTTTTCTTAGCTCTCTTTCATGCCCTATAATATCTAAAATTTCTTCTTCACTAAGTTTGTTAGACCTTCTTGTGCTCCTTGTGTTCATAAACCTGCAAAACACAAGGAAAAGTATCAAACACTCTTAAATCAAAGTTACCAAAACTAAACAAGATGCTAAGCAAAACACTCCCTGATAGCGGCACCAAAAACTTGTTGATTGCAAAACCAATAACTTGTTTTATGCTAAAAACCACAAGTATATAGGTTATTACTTGTAGTAACAAGTAGATATCATCCCACAGAGATTGTGCTTAGACACAACTTAATTCAGGCTGTTCTTTATTTAGGAATCAAATTTTAATAATAACTGAAAAGTAAACTAAATAAAAAAACTAGCTACTATTAAATAATGTAATAATGGAAATCCGTAAAGAAAATTAATCAAGTTATGGGAGAGGAGATTTTACCTATCATTAATGATAATCTAGCCTTTTATGTGTTTTTGGGGTATCGGTTCTAGACGATCGTAGGGTTGATTACTCTCTTTCGAGTTATAATCTTTCCCTAAATTGTAAACCCTAATCGAATTATGGACTTGCAATCTCTCAATTCACAAATTACCCACAATTCTAATTAGTTCTAAATCTCTCTAATAAACAATTGGGTCTCGCATGGGATCTCTCTCTATGAAATTACCTACTAGTTTGATTAAGTGGTCAATTAGATCGCCTAACTCTCGTTATCTAATCTAATCATTTTTATCCAGTTCACCTCGCAGTTTATTACTGAAATATGAAAATACATCAATAAATCACAAAACCCAACTTCAGTAAACACAAATCAACCAGATTAACATTAAAAATAAGCAAAATCCCAAAGGAAAAGTTAGAACATCATGAAGAACTCAAAATCCATATCTGTACAACCTATCTCAATCTCACACATTAAATAAATAAAAAAGTAAATGGCGCAGAAATGAAACTTAGGTTGGTTGATTCGGGAAAGCAATTGCATCGAGAGATCACCTATTTTAGGAAGCATCAGCGTCAGAACCCTCCTCTTCTTCATCTTCTTCTTTTCTCCCTCTCTTCTTTTTCTCTCTCTTTTAGGTTTTCAAATGTAGGCAGAATGTAGACTCCTATCTAGGGTTCCATAATTATCCTTTTATAGTCTTTTCCAATTAAGGTAATCCTAGTGTTTTTTCGGGGTCTAAAATGTCCCTCAAAAACTCGAATCTGAAAGTGACTCCGTGTTTATCTATACGCAGGCCACGATCGTGGCCTGGTTAACTGCTCTCTATCACGATCATGGCAAATCCCCACGATCATAGCCTTATGCTCAAGCTTCTATCACGATCGTGGCATATTTGCCACAAACGTGGCTTTATGTTGGTGCTTCTGTCATGATCGTGGCAGGTCCCCCATGATCATGGCCTTGTGTTTTGGTTTGGGTCTCCTCCGAAACTCTTCTGAATGCCCTAAAAAACTAACAAATTCATCACAGCACCTCATATATACATTATTGAAGCTCAAAAACATGTTCTCAATCAGAGAACACTTAAAACACAAATGTTTATAAACTAACACAATTCTTAAGCTAAACTTACACTAAACAATCAACTTAACCACCAAAAACTTATCAAATTACCTATAAAGTACAATGCAATCTATAGCTATCGTAAACCAAATTATACAAATCCTCACAATTTTCAGTTGGACAACCCCTGTTGCAACTAAAAAAATTGTGATAATGAAGCCTATGAACTTAACTAATCTAATACATATATACATAATTGGGAGAATATGGTTCTGATTCAAATCAAGTCTAAAAATCGAAGAAATAAAACATAAAGTAATGTAATATCGCAAATGAACAAACATGCTTTAAAGTTTAGTTTACTCATGTAATTTTGACATATCTTGATACTCTGAATATTTAACAAGTTAGATGTAGAAAACCAAATAGATGGTTTCTATTTGTTCCTTTTCACTCCTAGAAATTGAACCAGCATAATCAAAACATGTTAAGCACAAGGAAACACAATCAACAGTTGAAATTTTTTAGAAAATTTTCCAAATTCCAACCCATACAACTCCAAATGAATCACTAATTATACTTATCTTGTTCAAATAATCAAGGATTTATCCAATCAACTAAGAACATGAATAAACACAATTTGAAATTCCAACAATTGTACACTATTAAATCCACTCGGTAATCAATTGAATTAAATCAAATAATATTATAAATATTCAAAATTGTATATCTAGAATAAATTTAAACAACCAAGAATAACTTCAGCATAGGAAACTAGAAATAAAGAGAATAGGGTTTGAGGAACACTCATTTAATTTTTCTACCTTCACAAACTTTGGACTAGCCCCAAAGGTCTGAATTTCTTCCTCAACCAATTATAAACTAGATCAAAACAAATGGGATTTGATTATCCTTTTAACCCTGACACTCCTTGCAATAGCTCCTGGCTTTAACCGTCCTCGAATGGTTGATAAAATCTCTCAGATCTTTCAACCTTGTATGACTGCTTGTTACTCTCTTCCTTGCTGCTCCATCATTTTTATAGGCTCACAAAAAATCTCCAAGAGCTTTAAATTGTTGGATGTATGATAGGCTTCTTCTTATCTCTTCCCTTTTGAAGAGATGTGATGGAGACAATGTTAGGTGGGTATGACTCCTCTACCCACCTCATGTTGCTTATTTTATTGTTGTTATTTTTCTCCTCTGCCCTTGTGTTTTGTTTTTGATGTTGGCATGTTCTCTTTACTACTGTGTTTTACTCCTGTCTTCTCTTCTGCTACATTTTGACATTTATCCAAATGTGTTTTACTTCCTTTTTGTGTTACGTTTTAGGTAGTATGTTTACTTTTTCTACGCTGCGTCATTTTATTACTTTTTTTCTTTTGGGGCATTACATTTTGCTTCTTCTCCTCTACTATTTCACTGCATTTTCTTCTATTTGCTCTACTGCATCATTTTATCTAACTTATTTCTATTAGTGAAGTGGGCTGGTTTGCTTATTCTGGTGGGCTATTGCTTTTTAAACTTTCTTCTGAGCTAAACTTCATTTTAGGCCAGATTTTTGTCTAGATTCCTTTACTTAAGTCCACCAAACGTACAAGAAAATATTTAGTACATTTAAACCCTTTTTAAAATTAAAATATAAAATTAAATAAATTGAATAATTTATAAGAAAATGAATTAATTTAACCCAAATGTGCTATGTAAATGGTGTAGAATATGCTATAATTTCTACTTATTAATGATGTTGAATAGCATAATTGGTAGGAAGTTCAGGGATACCACGATGCTGAATAGCCTAATTGATAGTAATCTACTGAATAATCACATCCTCTTCGCCATTCGAGTCATATAGAGCCTAAGGCATATCATCCCCACTTCTTATTCTCACACTGATGCTAAATGTACCAGGCTAAGACATACCCCAAATGGATTAGCATCCGCACGCTTATGCTCTATAAGTACAATATGTCCATGTTCTCAATGATGTCGAAGCTGTCACCCCACCCATTTAAGGTATGACTAAGAATGGTATGAATGTACTTAAGGTAGATGCTTTGGATTTGTTGGGGTCGTAATCCTTCACCATATTGATGGTGCGCCACAAGTGTCAAGAATCCATCCTATATAGAAAATCTATTTAAAGATCCAAGTAATCTTGAGTCTCTATAAAGTCTTGCTCGTAAAGCTCCATCATCATGGAGAGCTCTATATAGCTCATCCCAACATCTAAAGCTAGATCATATTTTACCAGCTCCAATTGTGAGGCCATTTCACACAAGGAAAGTGGAGCACACCTTGAGTACAAATTCCCAATATATGGGCACAATTATCTCAAAGAAACAGTACCATGCTCCTAGGCTAAGAAAATCTTAAACTTGATAGGCAAAAGTGACTCGCTCGGACACCTCCCAATCTATGCATTTGTCAACCTCAGATTTCTTATCTTTAAGCCTATAAAATTGAGCTTCATGGGCCTTGGTAGAAAACTGTAGCATATTTTGTTACATTAATGCCTGTGCGATGGTCTCTTGAGCTAATGGCGAGCAAGCTCTAGTTAGCTATCTAGAATACCCTTTTCCATTTTGTGTTTTCCTTGAGTTTGCTACTCCCTTCTCTGTTGCATTACTTCCGTTCCTCTTATCATTATACCTAAATGAAACAAAATGTTAAAAAACAAATAAAAATATGAAATAGTAAAACTTCCCCCACTTAAGTCGTACACTCATTATATGGGATATAATTGTGAAAATGCACAAAATTAAAAAAATTAAATTAATAATAATAAAATTCACAAAATAAATAGAAATTTACAATAATGACACAATTGAGAACATAATTAAGCATGCAATTAACAAAACAAACTTAAAATATTTACATAGTTACTAAATATAATTTCTAAAATTTAAAATGAAATTGAACAATTAAACCTATACTACATAAACAATTAAACCTGAAATTGTGAAAAATATGAAACTGAGAAATTGAAAAATTAAATAATTAAACCT
This sequence comes from Erythroxylum longipes, assembly GCA_027563885.1. Taxonomy (NCBI): domain Eukaryota; kingdom Viridiplantae; phylum Streptophyta; class Magnoliopsida; order Malpighiales; family Erythroxylaceae; genus Erythroxylum; species Erythroxylum longipes. The sequence continues at coordinate 2,167 of JAOQMS010049143.1, read as the reverse complement.
ATACTACATAAACAATTAATCCTTAAATTATGAAAAATATGAAACTAATTTTAAAAGTGAACAAACACACATTAACTAATCGAAAAAGGAACACCAATTTATGCAAAATCTAAGGAACCCCATTATAGTTCCATAACATAGTGAGTAAAATCTACACCTCAGATTTGAATTTCATCCAATCATAACACAATTCATTAATTAAATCAATAATTCATAAGAGAAAGCATGAAATTCAACTTATAATAGCAAGAAAAGAAGAAAAGTAGAGTAACATACCTTAAATTGAAGTAAACGCAAAAACTAGCACTTTAGGGGAAGAACAAACCCTAAATATACATAATACCCAAAATCCAAAAAGAATTTGATGTAAAATGTAAGAAAAGTATAAATGGGGTGTCATAAATGGCTTAGAAAAGGCTACGCTAGGGTCAAGGAAAGGGGGAGCATAGGAAAGAAGAGAAGAGGAGAAAAAGTGAGAAAGAAGGAGGGTTTTAAGGTTTAAAAAGACATTTATAGACTTATATGGTTAAGGGTCAAAATTTGTACCTAACTATGTAAGTTATTGGGAACATGTGGCAAATGGAAATGGGCATGTTAGGTGACACATTCTAAAAAATTATAGGAAAAGGGTATGTCCCACACCTGTGACCATGTGGGAAATCTTAAAAATTTTAAATATGGAGCATGACAAACATAAAGAAATGCAATTTTGATGGACACAAGGTGTATAGGAGTGTATCCCGACTATATGCACCCTTAAATTCCTAAAAGCTTAAGAGTTTTCACTAAATCTCAAGCTAGTTAAATAAAATATAGGAACAACGCTAAAATTAGGCAAAAAGTCATAAGGATGCTTATAAACCTAAAATAAAACAAACTAAAAATTAAAAAAAACCCTAGAATTCAACTATGAAGTAATCAAAATAAAAGAATCAAATTAATCATAATTATCATAATTATTGCCATCTAAATAACAGTTGTTTAATGTCTTTAGCTCGAAATACCTACACATAACTAAGGTGGCTTATAAAGACTACATTGTTTCTTTCTTATAAAGGATTCCTTAGCTTATAACTAGGCTACTTGGTTTTTCCTTGTAGGTGTTGGAGTTATGTAAATATAGTTCCCTGGAAAGCAATTGTATTTAATTATAACTTAATTTTCTTTCGGTTACTTTTTTAATGAAAATATTTATTATTAATAAAACAAAAGAGTTTTGTTTTTCTGAGCATTATACCTAGTCATAAGGTACCAAGAATTTTTTATAAGTAATATACATATACATAGAGATGTATGGGAAACATGAATATTATTAGAATCTAAAATAATTGATTCACAGTTGAATAATCAAGTTGGTCACTTGATTATGGTTTAGACTATAGTGTTACGATTTATCTCTATATAAGTAAAGGAGTTTAGTTCAAGGGAATGATGAGTTTCATATTATGATAGTAGTTGACTATCAATAATGGCATTATTAAATGAATCTGGAATCACGTATGTTTTAATGAATAAAGTAGGTCGTTACTTTAATCTTAAAATATACATTTTAGCATTTGCTTATTATGAACCACAATCTTGATCAGTGGTGAACTCATATGTGTTTCATTATAATTCTTGATATGATCGGAATGGATTTTTCCAGAGTATTAATCCGATGTCTGCATGTTGGAATTATTAATTGAAACATATATCAGGGAACATTCACTAAAATAAAGATTTTATAGTGATATCATCACTTCTAGATGTTTTATGGAGATCGGTGATTAAACTGGTGCCAGGAGTTTGATGGACTAGCTACCCATCAAATCTTAACACCAAGATGAGATCTTGTGTGTTAATCATCATATAGAGTAAAATGGGAGATCTAGAAGGAAAAACCAATATAAGGGCAAAACGATAATTTTACCTTTTGTTATCTGGATGGCTATAATGAGGTTTATAATAGGGTTTGCTATGTGTTCTTATAATATTTAGTAATTCAAGAGTTCAACTAATTATCTTTAGTGGAATGACATTTAGTTCATAAGCTAGAATTAATTCTAATAAGATTAAATTAATTAAATTTATTCTGCGCTTATTGGAGCTTAAATTATCTAAGTCCAATAAGATTCCCCACTTGGCTTCAAGGAAGGTTATCAAGCAAAGTAAGAAATATAAATGGAGG
>JAOQMS010049130.1:0-30768 GCA_027563885.1 Erythroxylum longipes | reverse complement strand
TTCACAAATGCATGAGCATGAGATGTGTTAATTTACCACACTTAGACCCGTTTCTCTGGTCCGACCCGTTCTCTGGAAACGGGATGTTACAACAATACATCATAATCCAAAAATACATGTTTTACACAAAGTAGAATTTCTCATTTCTAAAGCCTTGTTTTACAAAAAAACTAACTGAAAATACAAAATAAACAAAATCCAAAGTAATGCCCTTATGCTCGATTACTCGATCTCTTGCGCATCTCCGAAAGATGGGGCGGAAAAAGGGGGTAAGCTTAAAGCTCATGGGTAACAATTTTATAACCGGTAACAAGCAAAACTATTGTAAAATTCACAATACATCATGAAACATATATTTCCAAATTCTTAGTTCATCAAACACTTTATAAGTAACCCAAATCATGCATTCAATAATGGTTTGGGAGATCCATAAACAGAACGAGCTAACACATTCCTATGAAGTGGTCCTGTGTAGTCGTGAACAAAACGAACTAACACAATCCCATTTAGTGGTTTTTGCGTAGTCGTAAACATGAGGGAGTCCCTAAAGGAGCTTCATGCCACTTACGGGCAGGCGGGAAAAGCCTTTAGTCAAAGTGCACTTGACATACAGAATAGACCAGACCAAACCCACATAACATGTATTTCATAACTTGTAAATTTGTTGGCCAAAATGACACTTTTTTCGAAAAGTGATTTCATAAACATAGTAATCTATTTATTTTAAAAAAAATTCATTTTCGCATTCTTTTCATAAATCATCCACACAATATTCACATACCTAACACATAGCACTTTCTCAAAGCATTCAAAGAGCAATAAATTCACATTTATAATACAGTTGAAAAACATTTACATTCTTGATTTGGAAGAAACATTAATGGCTTATTATTCAATTATAAAAATGTAACCGACCTTGAATTCTTTGCTTAACAATTGCTCAAAGATGTCTCTCTTCTTACTTCTCTTGCCTCTCCTCTTGATTTCCTTCAATATTGGCCAAAAAAAAATCCTAATTCAATAGGACTTCTAATTGAGATCTCAAAGAAATATATACACTAGAATTGATCCTAGAATACTTAAACCCATACATTTCTTAAACTTCATGAATCAAAACCCTTCCAAAAATCCAAAAGTTTAAACACAAACTTACCTTGAATCTTCATCAATTATTGAGTCTCTTGGCTAAAATGGATGCTCTAATCTTCCTCTTTCTTTTTCCCTTCTTGCACAACTTCAAAATCACTCTTTAAAACTAAGAAAATTGGAAACCTAACTTAGCTTTCTCTTCTTTTCTTCTTCTCCCACGATTTTCTCTCCTTCTTCTCTTCAATTTTCGTTTTCCTCTTCTTCAATTGCAAGACAACAATTCTTCTCTTCCCATTTTACCCTTAATGAGTGCTAAAAGTCATCTTTGCCCTTCCTTATAAGCTTATGCTCCTTTAACCTTAAGTGATCTTCCAAAAATACCCTTCAACCTTCTTACTACTTTAATACCACTAAACCATATAATAAAAATCCTACTAACATTGGAACAAATAAATAAACTCCAATAATAAATCTATTATGACCTCATAATTTATTTAAATCATGCTTAACAACTTCATTCATTCTAAGGCCAAAAGTCAAATTCCATAAAATATCATGCTTAACTCAACAAAAATATTTCGGGGCCAACATTTCTCCCCCTCTTAAAAGAATTTCGTCCTCGAAATTCTTACCTGAGTCATTGAAGAGGTGTGAATACTTATCCTTCATGGCATTCAAGGCTCCCACGTGGCCTCTTCCATAGAATGTTTTCTTCACAGGACTTTGACTAGCTGAACTGTCTTCTTCTTGAGGACCTTTTCCTTAGTATACAAAATCTCCACTAGAGTCTCCTCATAAGTCAGATCATCTCTCAACTGGACCTCAGTGGTCTGAATGATGTGAGAGGGATCCGATCTATACCTCCTCAACATGGAAACATGGAAGACATTATGCATCTATGATAATTCGGGTGGTAGTGCTAACCTATAGGCTAGCGGTCCAATTCTTTTAAGAATCTTGTAAGGACCCACATATCTTGGACTAAACTTACCTTTCTTGCCAAACCTCATGACTCCTTTCCAAGGAGATGTCTTAAGGAAAACTTTCTCACCCACTTCATACTCTATTTCCTTCTGGTGTGCATCAGTATAGCTTTTCATTCTATCTTGTGCTACTTTAAGCCTCTGCTTAATTAAATTTACCTTGTTAACTGTCATTTGAAGTAACTCAGGTCCCCTAAAGAGTTCTTAGTTCATGTTGCCCACTATCTAAAAAACAATAACGACTAGAGGAAAGGTGAGATTAGGTGACAATGCGTTGTAATGCTAGTCAAAATAAACTAGACTACTACTATAGCAAGGTGAGTCTAGGTCAATCCCATAATGAGTGTGTGTAAAGTTATTGAGATGAAATTAAACGATGTTTAGGTATTAGGGGGTGGCGTCAGTTGGTTTATTAAAAAAGAAAATAAAATGAAACAAATTTAATAAAAGAAAATTAAAGAAAACATACAAAATGATGAAAGTGGTGAATTCGTGAGGAGTCTGGTTTTTTGGTTCAATCTCGACCTAAACTCTAATTAAACAAATTTCATTGAACTGTTGTCTTCACATATCTCTTTGAACTATTGTTTATAGATTAACAACAAGCTCTGTTAATCCCGATTTTTCTTTAGGTCATAGTTAATTAAGAAAAGATCATTAATTAACCTTAGCTATCGGATAATATAGGAGACGCTTACTAAGTTTAATCAGACAACCACCTTGTGAGTGAGAAAAATAGATCAATCTAAGCAGTAATCACACAAGCTCGGATTATTTAACCTAGGTTATGTTATCCCTAATGATTACAAACCATTAGTTGCTAAAAATGAATCGAAAAAACGATGATTATGTATTGTATTCAATTCTTGCAATGGGTTCTTACATAAAAATAGTCAAATAAAGCTTTCAATCATTCTTACACAAGACCTAAACATTGAACAAAGGATAACATAATCAATCTACAAAAGAAAGAAAACAAGAAATACAAGGAGAAATACACTTAACTGGGTCATCGGCGTCAATTTCACCTCCAAACTGGTGTCGAGAAAGCTACCCCTTTATGGGTCTCTCCTTATGAGAACTTCATCACCCTCCTATCTTTTGTCTCTCAAGAGCTCCTTCAGTTTAGCCCAGCTAAAAACACCTTCTATTCTTTCATCAAAACCATCGCTCTACCATCATATATCTATTTATATTAAAAACTAGGGTTTCGGGTAATATATGTGTAAAAGTCACATCCATGACATGTTGACTCATGGGTGTGACTCACTTGCATTGAGTCATGCCCATGCAATTGAGTCACGCCCATGACATATTGTGTCATGGTAATATGTCATGGCCGTGTACCATTAGTCATGCCTATGACACTTTGTGTCATGGCCGTGACTTGCATTTTCAGGACTTTTCTATTCATCTTCATGCATTTTCTTGTCTCCTCTTGCTTTAATCCTTCTTCTTATTCCATGGAGACAAGTGAGTGTGAATCTCAAAAATATGGCTCAAATATAGTTCTTTTGACTTATTTTAGCTCTTTTGCATCTGAATTATACCTAAAACCATATAATAACTATGGTGAGTATCTTAAGCATTTTCATATCATTAATCACTAAGTGTAAAGGGTTAAATGTATCAAAAATTAAGGACAAAAAAATTGCCCCGCTTTTAGCTTTTGGTTATCCTTGGGAAAAACATCCAAATTAAGCTCATAAACCTAAAACATTCAGTCGATTCCTATATTTTCTAAGAATACATAATCATAAGCAAAGATGATTTGACTTTCAAAAATCATAGCAAGAAATCAACATTCCAAGCTTTTACTCATGATTATTCAACATTCATCATCTTAAAAAACTGAGTAATCTAATGGTAGACTTGGAAAATGTGTTTAAATAAGATATATTCATAGGTACACTCGACACCATTCACAATCAAGACATTCCACAACTTTGCATATCATTTGATTTCTCCACCATTAGGGTTCACATGCAAAATCATGGATTAAAGGCCTTTTCAAGGTTGTAATGTGGGTAAAAATAAGCTGAGAAGTATTTGGGTAAAGTAGCATAAAATTCATCAAATCTAGTGAAACAAAAGTAACAATCAATATGACATCAAGTGCAAAAACTAACATTCCCTCACAATTGTGGACATCAACCATGATGAATGCAAAAATGACGTTTCATAACTCAAACTCAAGCTCTCTCACATAAACCATATGAAGCATAACTAATCAAAAGGGATCACTTATAAGGATTGATGATAACAATACATTGAACTATAATGAGTGAACCTTCCAAGACAACATTTACCTCATATCCAATATGCTCAAATAACCCATTTAATACAACTTTAGGAGGATGCATTAATCATAAACAACTTTTCAACATATATGCACTTCCTCCTTGATACATCTATTTAAACATTTTTCTTCTTTTTTTCTTTCTTTCTTTCTTTCTTTTTCTTTTCTTTTCTTCTCTTTTACTTTTCTCCTTTTTTATTTCTTTTTCTTTCTTTTATTTTCTTTTTCTTTCTCTTTTCTTTTCTTTCTCTTTTAAAAATTAAAAGAAACTACATAAATATGGGAATTTCAATGATAAGACATAAAATAACATCCCAACATTATAACCAATCCACACATATGTACATACCCCCACACATAGAATTTTGTACATCTATAAAGTCAGTATTCAATAAATGTTCCACTAGATTTAAGGTTTAGATAAGACATTTGGTTAGGTTTAAAGCATGTAATTTGGTTAATATAAAATAAAGGCTAATAAAGCCCAAGGGATTTAATAAGGGAGAAATCATGTCAATAGAGTAGGCTATTTAGCTAATATAATTCGGAAAAGAAAAGAATGCCTAATCATTTCCATGTTAATGCATGTGTTGGTCTTAAATAGAAAATCAAGGCAAAGTTAGGACGTATATGTCATGAAGGTCACACATAAACAAAGACAATGAGACTAATATGGATGTGTTAGTCTGATAAGGCTTAAAATCTAACTGATTTTGTCTACTACTAGTCACTACTTTTCTAAAGATAATACATATTGACCAATCACAAAAGTAAAGTCATATGCTCAAGTTGCCATAAAATTCTTTAGTCAATTCATTATCTACTCATGGCTATATAGTCCTAGAAGCAATAGAAAACTAGCAATTGTTTGTTTTGTTTGTTTCATTCTCTCTTATTTTGATTGAAAACTTAAAACAAACAAGAAACAAAACAATATAAAAGCACATATGGATATCTAACTAGTGCGAAAAAGCAAAGGAAAAGAAATTTGCTTCCCTTGGGTTGCCTTCCAAGAAGCGACTTTGTTTAGGGTCGCTGGCTCTACTCCATATTTTCTTCTCACATGACAAAATTGTGATCTTTTGGTGTCACATGTGACTCTTCCATGTGAGGTTCTTCCAGATAGGTTCTTAGTTGATAATCATTCCCATTCAGCATCTTCCTTATCCTCAGACTTTTAATCTCTACTGAGTCTATATACTCTGGAAAGATCTCGAATGTCCCTTCACCTTTTTCTTCCTCATTTAATTCATCTAACCTATTAGGTAAAAGTAAAGAGTCATTCTTAACAACAAAATGGAACTTTGTATTTACCTCTGAGCTAAAAGATATATCCATTTATGCTCTGAGCTCCTCCTCAACTTCTTCGACACAAATAATTCCTTGAGTAGTCCACTTAATATTCTTAAGCTCCTCTTCACTCTGTAAGGCCTTTTGTTGATTGCAAAACCAATTCACTAGTTTTACGATAAAAATTGCAAGTATACGGGGTGTAACTTGTAGTAAAGAACATATATCGATCCCTCAGAGATTGTGTTTAGTCGCTACTAAATTCAGGCTGCTTTGTTTGATTACCAATTTTAACAAATAGAAACTGAAAAATTAAACTAAATCAAACAACTAACAATAAACAAATGATAAAGCAAAATTGCAGAAACTTGGAATTCAATATTCAACAATTAGAGATCACTTTTTCCTTATCTTATCTCCCTCCTACATTGTTAATTGAATTATGCCTCACCTAAGATTTCCTAATGTATTAACTACCCTCTCTCAAGGTGTAATTAATTGTCCCTAGCCAAATTAAATGAAAATGATTAAGCAATCTCTTAATCTACATAATCAGTCCACCAATTCAACTAGTTATGAAGTTATCCTATGGGTAATCAACTAATTAGCCAAGATCTCCCTCTAACAAATCAATTAACTTGATGAATGTAGGTCTATAGAGTGCTAATTCTCATTGTACAACCTTACAAAATTTAACCAACTCAATTTCTCAATATATTGCATGGTATAAGCTCAACATTCATCAAAAGCATCATTCATTCAAATCAACAAAGTAGGAGTTTAACAAGTAGGTCAAAAGTAATCTCTACATATTACTCAATCACTCATATTGTCATTAACATCCACAATAACCAGAAAATCCATAATAAGGATGATAGAAGAGAAAAACGAAATAAGAACTAGATGAAGTAAGCTCCTCCTCTTCTTTGCCTAAATCTGGAAAATCTAGAATTGATGTGCTCTTTGCCCAATTTGGAATGGAAATCTTGATTGTCTACCTCTCTCTAGGCTCTAAATCTATTTTTTAGCTCAAGGAGGTAAGTTCTCACGACACCCTTCGGCCTTAGGGATTTGTGCCCTTATATAGTGACAAAAGCCTAAAAAATAAGTGAAACTCATGTGTTTCTTCAGGTTAGGGATCCTACGATCGTGGGAATTAGCATGAATCCCACGATCGTGGGTTCTTGTTTTACAACTCCTCCACCTCTCTTCTCCTCTTTTGGTCCCTAGCTCAATCACAAAGGTGGCCACCCTCCATTACTACATAAAAAATGATCAATTCTTACCCTCAATCAACATTAAACATAAAATAACAACCATGAAGATCAAACTAAACAAAAACATACAAAATAAGTCTTAAAACACAACAATAATAACCTATTATGCAAGAAACACTTGCCAAATACTTAGAAAAACACTCACTAATTCACAACTATCAACTTACCCACACTTAAATCTTTGCTTGTCCCTAAGCAAAATCAAACATAACCAATCAATTCCATGACATCATTTTAACAAAGATCAAAACATGCAATCCCTCAAAGTTTGGCCAACTCAAATGTCAAGCTACTACATATATCATGACTAATTTTCATTAGTGTACATAAGCAAACTCAACTTATGGCACCATCACTCAAAGATAAGTATAAACACAAAATGAATCTTCCTCACGGTTTCATTAATTTCTCTCAAGTTTTTGATGGTTAGTGTTTTGCTTAAACTCCCTGTAGGAAACTACACTACCATAGGCTTGATAATACACCAATTCTCCTCTATAATGATTACATGCATAAATAGATCAAAAGGACTTACTTTGGTTTGTAATGTGGTACGGTTTAAGGTGGGTCAAACGAGGTAAAAGGTTTCACACAAACATTCATAAAGTAATAAGTGAACAAAGGGATAACAAAACATATTTATGAGATACACAAATTTAAATATACTACTACTCCGCACTTATTGATGCTACTAAAATGTTCTTCCTTTTTCTTTTAAATTTATTTTTCTCTTTTCTTTTCTTTTTCATCTAATTGAAGAAACAATGAAAAAATAGCAACTAAATGCAACGTGATCCAAGAGTAGAAGTATCACTCAACTTATCTTAGAAAAAAATGTCGCAAAAATCCCAAACTAATGCATCACTTAATACTCTACTAAGCTCATGAATGGGTAGGCTAATGGGGTTTCGGGTTTTAAAATGTGGGATGCTTTTAAGAAACAAAAGGGTTAAGGATTAACTGGGTAGCAAGAGATAATAAAAGGTAGGTCATTTAAGTCAAACTTTAACATAAAAAGGTCCTTACTAATCTCTATTAAACATGTATCTAGTAAAAGGTAGGTCATTTAAGTCAAACGTTAACATAAAAAGGTCCTTACTAATCTCTATTAAGCATGTATCTAGTAAACTAAAATTGATTCAAAGCAAGTTCTAAAGATAATAACCTAAGGAAGCATCACACAAACAAAGAAATAAAATGACTATAGAATGAGTCATATAGGCTCAATCCTCACCTTGGCTCAAATTAAAATTCATTATACATCTCTACACTACCTCATTGCTCAAGTGTCAAATTCTGAGTAAGCTTATGCAACCAATTACTTTTCATCACTCAACATGGTTCACTCTATACTCAAGTAGCCTAATCCTAGTTCAAGTATGCCTTCAATCTCATTCCAACTGCATGACAAATCTCATGGGAAAATAAATCAAAACTATTTTAAGTGCGGTTACATTGCTAACACAAAATAATATAAAATAACAACCTAATATATCGAAAACATGCATCATAATTAATAAAATGCAAATAATGACTAAAACAATGCAATTGACAAAGCAAATGTCACCTCCCCACATTTTGACAACACATTGTCCTCAATGTGACAAGGCAACCACAAAAGGAAACTAAAACACAAAACACAACATCAAACAAACAAGCAAGTAAAACAAGTAAAAAGGTAAATAAAACAACGTAAAAAGTAAAGGGTAAGAAAGCTCATAGAGATTGTGGTGGTGAAGGCGTAGGGGAGAGGACTTCAATGTTCTTCATCTGAATGAACTTGAGGAATTTTTTTTGATGTACAACTGCTCCTTATGCACTTGTCTCATTTGGGTGCTGAGATCATTAATTTGCAGTGTCATTTGTTGATGGTTTTTGGCCATTTGGCTGAGGATTTGTTCAAACTTTTCAACATTTGCTGCTATAGTTGGTTCATCTTCAACCGTTGCTTTTTTTGGGGCTCCGGGGTCCCTTGAGAGGAGGATGGTTGAGAAGTAGTTGCATCCTTTCCCTTCCTATTCTTAACAGCAGTGAGCATTTGAGGATTTCAGAGCCCCATAAAATGGGGCTCTAAAATTTCAAAGCATCTCAAATAAGGTACATCAAACATATCAGGTCTAGCTGTGCGCTCACTATCCACATCAAGATTGTAATGCAAAGCCAAATTAGTAGCAATGTAAGACATGCCAAAATATGAGCTTTTCTTAGTAATGCAACCCACAATAGATCAAAAAATGCGATAAGGGGTATCCACTTTAATTTTACAATCCATGCACCAAAGAAAGAAAAGTTCCTTAGTTGATCACTTGTTGCTTTCAGTTTTATTAAAAACAATTAGGCACATAAACTTGTGAAGAAGTAAGTGCTCGGTGCTACGAATCAAAGTGTTGGGTGCATTCCTAGAGTTTAAAGTGTTTTGACCTGTAAGGATCTTCCAATAATCATCCACATAAAAATCATCATGGCCATCTAAAACTTTGGTGTTAGACAATTCAAAGAGCGCACGAATGATAGTATAATCCAGCCTATATGCGTAGCCACCTATCTTAAATCAGAATGTGTCCATTTTAGTATTGTAGCGTACAGTGGTTAAAAATTCTATAGTCATCATGGGGTATGTCAATACATAACAATGAATTAAACACCCCAACCAATATTTGTAGTTCATAATGAATTAAATGACCTCGACCAATATTTGTAGCCAATCTTTCAATGTTACGCCTTAGTCCTAGAGTTTCTAACAGGTTAATTTCAAAGTACATAGGAGGCAATAACTCTCTATCCTTAAAGTCCCAGAATCTTATGCCTTCTATTTTCAAAAAATTGAGGAATGTGGCACGAAAAGTAGCCACCATATCACGTTTACCTTTTTTGGAGATTTGGAGGTGCATTTGGTCAGTTGATTTATGGGCTACAAGCTTCTTTGGAGCCATTTAAGGAGAAAAACTTGCAAAAAGAGTCAAAAGAGAGGTTAGCACGCTTTATAGAGAGAGAGAGAGAAAAACTTACTAAATCATTGGATTCTTGAGTGGGTAACGTGAAATAAGTGTTAAGGGAGTAAATAATGATGGAAAAAGTGGAGAAAACATCAAGATTTGGGGGAGAGATGAAGGATTTGTGAGGTTTGGGTGAGTGGGTGTTGGTTTTAGAGTAAGAGAATATGAGAAGATGAAGAAAGAAGGAGGCATTTTTAAAATCCTTCGGCTCAGGATCCCATGATCATGGGAATCCCTGTGCTTCCCACGATCATGTGCTAAGGCTCCAAAAAGTTTCTAAAGAGCCTTCCCACGTTCGTGGGAAACAGACCCATTCCCATGATCGTGTGCACTGTACAAAAACCCAATCTTGATTTTCCAACTGTTTAGCCCTCTTCCAAGCTTAGCATCCATTCCCAACATTGAAGCAACCTACAAACACATTAAAATCACCCAACCAATAAGAAATTTGAAGACAAAACAAGTTAAAACTTAAACAAAACCCAAGCAAACACCAAGAAATAATAGCAAACTCAAACCAAACATAATCAAAACCAAACAAATCAAACAAAGAAGTAAATAAAGACAAGCAAAAGAAAGGTAAACATGCTAAGTTAAGGTCATTAGCTTGACCATTCCACATGCATTCATGACAAGGGTGGAAGAAAGGAAAGAGATGACTTCCCTTTCTTGTGAGTATATTCCTCCATAGTATGGCTTGCATCTATGCCCATTGACCTTAAATGCTTCATCCTTGTCATTTTCTAACTACAAAGCTCTATGGGGAAACACTTGAAGGATCTTGAAGGGTCCACTCCATCTTAATTTGAGCTTTCCAAGAAATAACTAAAGTCATGAACTGAATAAAAGCACCAAGTCCCCACTCTTAAACTCCTTCTTTTTAATGTGAGCATCATGCCACTTTTTTGCTTTTTCTTTCTACAACTTAGCATTTTCATATGCTTCAAATATGAAATCTTCCAATTCATCAAGTTGTAATAATCTCTTCTCACCCGCAAGCTTGTAATCCATATTCAACTTTTGAATTGGTCAATAGGCTCTATGCTCCAACTCTAAAGGTAAATGGCAAGCCTTGACATACACAAGTCTATATGGAGTAATACCTATGGGTGTCTTGAAGGTTGTCGTATATGCCCAAAGTGTATTGTCTAACTTCAAAGCCTAATATTTCCTTGAAGTGCTCACTACCTTCTCCAAAGTCTTCTTCAAATCTTGTTCGCCATCTCCACTTGGGCACTGGTTTAGGGGTGGTAAGGGGTCGCCACTTGATGATGCACACTATATCTTTCCTATAGAGCTTCAAAGGGTTTGTTGCAAAAATGACACCCTCCATTATTGATTATCACTCTAGGCACTCTAAATCTAGAGAAAATCTTCTTGATAAATATTTGCACCACCTTGCCATCATTGGTTAGAGTGGCTACGACTTCAACCCACTTTGAAACATAATCAACTCCAACCAGTATGTATGTGTTACCTAAGGAGGATGGGAATGGTCCCATAAAATCTAAGCCCCACATATCAAATATTTCCACTTTTATGATGTTTGAAAGTGGCATCTCATCCCGCTTTGATATGTTGCCCACTATCTGGCATCTATCACTATGTAGCATAAAGTTTTGGGCATCCTTGAATAAAATTGGTCAATAGAACCCACATTCCAAGATACGAGCCATCGTCTTATTCACTCTATAGTGTTCTCTATACACTGAACTATGACATTGAGTCAAAACGTCAGGCTTTTCATCTTCAAGGATACACCTACGAATCACATTGTCAGTACAAATTTTATATAACATGGATTCATCCTAAATATAACGAGAATACTGGAATAAGAAACACTTCCTTTGCTGATATAAGAGATCAGAAGGAAGAAGACCACCTAAGAGGTAGTTTATAATATCTACAAACAAGGGACCAAAAGGGTTTTCTACCATCATTAAAGCCTCGTCAGGAAAGCTCTCCTCTATTTCCTCTTCTTCTTCATAGTGCCCCCTTCAAGTCATGATAGGTGGTCCCCTACAACATTTTCTGCTTCCTTCTTGTCTTTAATCTTAATGTTGAATTCTTAGAGCAGAAGCACCCACCGGATGAGCCTAGCCTTAGCATCCTTCTTGGTAAAGAGATATCGCAATGTCGCATGTTCTGTAAAAAAAATAACTTGTGAGCCCAAAAGATAAGAATGAAATTTATCACATGCAATACTACAAACAATTCCTTCTTAGTAGTGGCGTAGTTCAGTTGTGCTATTGTCAAGGTCTTGTTTAATAGATGAAATGCAGCCTCTTCTCCTTCTGCTGGCCAAGTACACAACCAATAGCATAGTCACTTGCATCATACATAATCTTAAAGGAAAGAGACCAATCTGGTGACGTCAAAATGGGTGCCATTATAAGTGCCTTCTTCAACCTGTTAAAAGCATCCAAACAAGCATCATCAAACACAAAAGGCACATCTTTAACTAATAAATAAGTCAAGGGTCTAGTGATAAGAGAGAAATCCTTGAAGAACCATCTGTAAAACCATACATGACTAAGGAAGGCTTAAATGCCCTTGATGTTGGTAGAAGGTGGTAGATTTTCATTCACTTCGGTCTTAGCTTGATCCACTTCAATCCCTTTGCATGAGATCTTATAGCCTAATACAATTCCCTCTTAGACCATGAAATGACACTTTTCCTAGTTCAGGAATAGATGAGACTCCTCACATCTTTGAAGCACTCTATCTAAATTAAACAAGCAATGATCAAAAGAATATGCAAATACAAAGAAGTCATCCATAAATACCTCTATGAAGTTCTCATTCATGTCTGCAAATATGGCCATCATACACCTTTACAATGTGGCAGGTGCATTGCATAAACCAAAAGGCATCCTTCGATAAGTGAAAGTCTTATAAGGATAAGTGAAAGTGGTCTTCCGAGTATATAAACACTTGATTGTACGCTGAGTGTCCATCAAGAAAATAGTAAAATGCATGGCCAACCACCCTCTCAATCATTTGGTCCATAAAAGGTAAAAGGAAATGATCTTTCTTGGTGGCCAAATTGAGTTTCTGGTAATCAATACACACTCTCCAACTTGTGATGGTCCTAGTAGAAACCTTTTCACCTTTTTCATTCTCTATCACTGTCATGCCTCCCTTCTTAGGCACACACTATATCAGACTCACCCACTCATTATTTTGAAATGGGTAAATGATCCCTACATCCAAAAGCTTCACTATCTCCTTCTTCATAACCTCTCGTATGTTTCGATTTAACCTTCTCTGTCATTTCCTCACAATTTTACATCCTTCATCTAAGTTAATCCTATGCATCACCACGTTGGGGCTAATCCCCCTAATATCAGAAATTTTCCACCCTACAGCTCTCATCATCTTCTTAATGGTCTCCACTACTTTCTCTTCCTGCTCACAATACAATTAGTTGGATAATGATGGGTCAAGTATGGTTCTTACCTAAAAAGGTGTATCTCAAGTGGGAAGGTAAAGGTTTAAGCTCTAAAGTGAGTGGCTTAACAATGAAAGGTAGTATGGGTGTATCTGTTCTCTCTAACTTCTCTAGCTCAACTTCCTCACATAATTCCTCTTTTGTCATACTCTCATTCTCGTGCACTTCAATAACTTCATCAACTTCCTCTTCAACTTCCTTAACACACTCATCCACAACATTAATCTTCATACATGCAGTACAATCCATTGACTTCTTTAAAGATTTAGAGATGTTAAATTCAACTTGCTCATCACCAATTCTCAAAACAAGTTTTCCTTCATGCACATCAACTAATGCCCTACCAGTATTCATAAAGGGCCTATCCAAAATCAATGGACAATGTCTATCTGCTTTAAAGTCTAACACAACAAAATCAACATGAATGATAAATTTTTCTACTTTTACCAACACATCTTCTATAACTCCAAATGGCCTGTTGATGGATTGATCCGTAAGCTGAATGAGCATGGATGTTGTCTTGGCCTCATCTAATCCCAATTTCCTGAAAATTAAAAAAAGGCATTAAGTTAATACTTGCACCTAAATCACATAAACATTTAGAAAATTCAAAGTCACCAACAACATATAGAATAGTAAAACTCCTTGGATCTTGTAGTTTTAAAGGCATTGTGCTTGATATGATCAAACTACAATTCTCTGTCAACGTTACATATAATTATCATCCCAAGTGTGTTTATGTGTGAGTATGTCGTTAAGAAACTTTTTATACTTAGTCATGTACTCCAAGGCTTCCACCAAATATAAGTTAATCTGAAGCTTCTTTAGTTTCTCCAGAAATTTGGAAAATTGAGTGTCTACCTGATGTTGTCTCACCCTTTATAGATACGAAAGTTTAAGCTTGTAGGGTGGTGGTGGTATATATGGCCTCTCTTTTATTTTCTCTTCTTCTATCTCCTTGCCTTTCTCCTTTGTTTTACTCTCCTTTTTCATACTTAGCTCCTCCAGTTGCTTGCCACTCTGAAGTGTGATTGCCCTGAGTTGTTCCTTTAGGTTGGCTTCAATGTTGCTTAGTAGGCCACCTGCATTCTAGAAGACAAAGCAGCAACAAGTTGACCTACCTGAACCTCTAAGTTATGGATGGAAGAAGTATGGTTCTTCAAGAATTGGTCAAATTTGGCATCCTGGTTCGCAAACATCCATTTCTGATTTTCTTCCTACCTTCTTTGACTTTCCTCTTGACTTGAGAATTTAGACCCCAATATGTCCATTAACTTGTTAATTTTTCTCTCCAAAGACCCAAGGCGATCTTATTGAAATCCGGGCGATCCTTGTGGTTTTATTTGGTGATCGCAGGTTTCGATATGACAAAGTTTTAATATTTTTAAACCTCGATATTTCTCAAGCACACGGGTCATTCATGTAGTACCTAAGGTGTCGATCCCATGAGGAGGGCTAATCTAATCTTAAAATCTAAGGCTGAACTCAATTCGTAATAATTCAAAAAGAACAAACTAAACAACAAAACATTTCAATCACGCAATTAATTCCAATAATCAAATTCGGAAATATAAATAAGATAGCAATTGCAACACCCAATCACAAAACAACCTAAAAACTACCAATTAAGAGAAAGGAGATTTTTATCCGACTTTAATAAAAACCTAATTGATTATAAAATTATTGGATTACCGGTTCTAGACAGTCCTAGGGTTGATTATTCTTTATCAAGTTATAATCATTAACCCTAATTATTAAACCTAATCAGATTATGAGAAATTGCAACCTCTCGATTCACAATTTATCCCAAACCCAAATTAGATCTTAAGTTGTCCAATAAACTACCGAAAACCTATGCAAGATCTCTTATTACACAAATTTATTGGTTTGATTTAATTCTTGATCTATTAAATTACCTAATTTTTGTTAGCCCAATTTAATAATTTTCACTCAGCTC
The DNA here is from genome assembly GCA_027563885.1 of Erythroxylum longipes. Lineage (NCBI taxonomy): Eukaryota > Viridiplantae > Streptophyta > Magnoliopsida > Malpighiales > Erythroxylaceae > Erythroxylum > Erythroxylum longipes. The sequence goes on along the minus strand of JAOQMS010049130.1, from coordinate 15,426 downwards.
GCCCTCTCACTTTGTTACCGAATTATGAAGTGTAGAAATTAAATCAAAAATAATTCAATTAATTAAAATTAAATCAATCAAATTTCATTAATATCAAAGGCAAAACATCCTGAAGGTGAGTTTACACAAATCTCAACATTCAACAATCCTATTCTCAATGGCTAACCCAATTCTATGCATAACTAAAATTGAAAACAAAACCAGAAAATATGAGCGGAATGGATGATAGAGGCAACAACGAAGGGAAACCTCCTGTTCCAAGACGTACATCACGTAGGCTTCTTCTTCGTGTCTCTCTTCCTTTGTTTCCTTTCTCAATCTCTCGATAAAGCTCTCTAGGGTTTGGGATTGTGGTTGATGCCAAAGCTTCTTCTGTTCCTCATGTTCTTTAAATACCTTAGTAGCCCTAGTTTTTTTTCTGGTCAAAACAATCTGAAAAATCCCTTGAAACTTGACCTTTTCTTTTGTTTACACGTCTACCTGACATTTTTACTTGTGAATAGGTAGAGTTTGGAAGAAATTTAGAGTTTGAAATTTTTTTAGAGAGATGTGAAAGCTTCTGTAGGTTTTAATTCTAGAGAGATAAAGTAAAAGTGAAAGTGAATGAAAAAGTGAAGTTAGAAATGAATGTATAGGTGGTCAAAGGGTAAAATGGTAGGATTTCCTTTAAAATTTGTGTGTTCCCCTTTTTCTGCCCAATCGCAGGCCAGTTTTCCACTGATTATTAATTTTCCTTTTTTTGTTCTTTTCACATTCTTTTCGAAATCACCTCTTAATTCTTTTATGGCTCTTTCAACTCTCTTTTTCTTACTTGATAGATCATCCAATTTATATTGAAATCCTGTTACTTCTCGATTTTATTTGGAAACAAAATAATCCTAATTACGGAATTCAAAAGTTTTAAGAAAAACAAAGGAAATAAATTTCATAGGTTGCCTCCCATGTAGCACTTCTTTTAACGTCAATAGCTAGACGCTCTTCTTTCATTGGAAACTTAACTGATATCAATTATGAGCAGATTGCTTTCATCCTTTTCATTCAAGCTCAGTTTTGTAGCTTATAGGTAAGCTACAAATTGCAAAATAATCAGAAGGACAATATTGATAAAATTATGAAAAACAATTAAGCTCAGTAATGTCTTTTCACTAACAAACTATCAATGAAATATGGAGTAACAAAAGTCCTTAAATCTTACATTGAATCTAACAGTTTTTCCTGTAAGAAGGTGAGTTGCTCTCTTTCTTCCTTAATCACCTTCGTCTCCTCTGCTTCTTCCACTTCACGAATAGAGACTATCATAGCTTCTTCAAACTCGATGTTTGTTGTCATCTGTTCTTTGTCCTCTTGTTCTTCATAAGATTCAAACACATCTGTTATCCTTAATGAGCTACTATCCTTTGGATTCTTAAATACATCATTTATATTGAATGTCTCTTGGTCATCATTAATCCGAAAGATAGGGTTCTCTTCATAGACATCTACCCAAGATTTTTTAATGTTCAAATATGGTATATCAAGAACTGGTGAATAAAAGGGAGGGTTGGCATTCTTTTCTTCATCCTCTTTCTTGATTTCTTGGTCTTTGTTAAGTGTAATTTTTGCAAAACAATCTACTCATTTTATGCTTAAAAACTACAAGCATACAGGTCGTGACTCGTAGTTAGAAAATGGATATCAATCCCATAGGGATTAATGCCCAGACACCACTTAATTCAGATCAAACTCTGTTTAAAAAATGAAATTGTTTAATGAAAATAATCTAAAAAATTAAACTAAAATTGAAAGACTAATAATAAACAATAGACAAAACCAAAATGCAAAAAATTGGAATTCAAGAATATAATGACTAGAGATCACTCTCTCCCTATTTTGTCTCCTTCCTATTTTATTAATCGAATTGTGTCTCACCTAAGATGTCCAATTGTATTAACTACCCTCTCTCAAGGTGTAATTAATTGTCCCTAATCAAATTAAATAAAGTCAATTGAACGATCTCTCAACCTACCTAATCACTCTACCAATTTAACTAGTTATTAAGCTATCCTATTAGTGATCAATTAAATTATTCGAGATCTCTCTTCTAACTAATCAATTAATATGATGATTGTAAGTCTATAGGTTGCTAACTCTCGTTGTACAATCCTACACAAATAATCTTACTCACTCTCATGATTTGTTGCAATATATAAACATAATCAACAATTATCAAAGACAACTTTCATTCAATTCAATAAAATAGGAGTTTAACAAAACAGTTCAAAAGTAATCCCTAAAACTAAATCAGCCAATCATAGTCTCCATAAGATCACCAACACTCAAATATTCCATCTTATAAAGATTTGAAGAGATAAAATTGACAGAAAATTGAATAAGAAAACTCCTCTTCTTTGCCAAAATTTGGAATTTTTTATGTTGATGTGTTATTTTCCTAATTATTTTTGATAATCCTTGAATCTTCACCTTACTCAAGACACAAAATTTGTATTCTTCACTCACGGGGGCCTTTTTTCTACAGAGGGCTTTTGTCCTCTCTCATCTATGGAGGCTTAGTTATGTTTTATAGTCCAGAAACCCTAAAGCTTAATTAACCCTGCATAGTCCCTCGGATTAAACTTTCCATGATTGTGGGAATCATGCTTGCCGCGATCGTGGGAATTGGCATGATTCCCACAATCGTGGGATTTTGCAACAGAAAGTTCCCTCTTCTCTTCTCCTCTTTGGTCTCTAGCCTAATCTCCAAGTTGCTTAATCTTCATTCCTACATAAAAATAATCAATTCTTACCCTAAATTAACATTAAACACAAAAGAACAACAATTAAGATCAAACTAAACAAAAACATACACTAAATTACACCAACAATAAACTATTATGCAAAAAAACACATGCCAAATATGTAGAAAAATATAGACTAATGCACAATTATCAGTCTTCTGTAAGGTCAGGTTTAGCTTGATTTTTCACGGGTCCTTCTAGCTCTACCCCATTCTTAAGTGTGATAGACTGACATGGCTCCATTGAATTTATTTTCATGCTGCGTAGATAGTTTTCCACTCTGCTTACAAAATTCCCTAAAAAGCTGGCCTATTTGAACCTCTAGATTATGAATAGAAGAGGCATGATCTTCTGCTACTCACTTAAACTTCTCTTCTAATGTCTTCTAGTTCTCTTCCACATTCGTGAGCTTATCCATGATTTTTTCTATCTTGGAATCCTATGAACTGGATTCATCTTGTTGAAATTCAAAAAGGTCTTGATGTCCCATGTGAATACTTGTATTGTTGGACCAATAGAAATCTGGGTGTTTCTGCCACCTTGAAGTGTACAAGTTAATATAAGGATGATGATTTCCCCAATTAAATTAGGGTTCATTGAAATCGGCAAGAGTCCCTTGCTCCCTATAATATACATCCTCCATGATCGTTCTTTTTATCTCTTCTTAGCATTTAACTCATCAGATGTCTCATTCTCACTTTAAGAAGTCTTGATGTGTCTCTAGCTTATGCTCAAGTTTTTTTTTAAATTTAAAAACAAATGATAGTGGAAAAGCCTTAGACTAAGAACTAAACTAATCGCTTCCCCGGCAACGACACTAAAAACTTGATCATAGGTTTCGATATGACAAAGTTTTAATATTTTTAAACCCTGATATTTCACAAGCACACGGGTCATTCGCGTAGTACCTAAGGTGTCGATCCCACGAGGAGGGTTAATCTAATCCTAAAATCTAAGGCTGAACTCAAATCGCAATAATTCAAAGAGAACAAAACTAAATAAGAAACTATTTCAATCACACAATTAACTCCAATAATCAAATTTGGAAATATAAACAAGATTGCAGTTACAACACACAATCACAAAACAACCTAAAAACTACCAATTGAGAGAAAGGGGATTTTTATGTGACTTAAATGAAAACCTAATTGATTATGAAATTATTGGATTATCGGTTCTAGACAGTCCTAGGGTTGATTACTCTCTCTCGTGTTATAATCATTAACCCTAATCAGCTTATGAGAAATTGCAACCTCTCGATTCAAAATTTATTCCAAACCTAAATTAGATCTTACGTTGTTCAATAAAATACTGAAAACATATGCAAGATCTCTTGTTACACAAATTTACCATTTTGATTCAATTATTGATCTATTAAATTACTTAACTCTCGTTAGCCTAATTTAATGATTTTCACTCTGTTTACCCTCTCAGTTTGTTACCAAATTATGAAGTGCAGAAATTAAATAAAAAATAATTCAATATGAACGCAATCAATCAAATTTCATTAATATCAATGACAAAACATCCTGAAGGTGAGTTTAGACAAATCTCAACATTCAACAATGCTATTCTCAACGACTATCCCAATTCTATACATCAATAAAATTGAAAACAAAACTGGAAAATACGAGTGGAATGGATGACAAAGGTAACAACTGTGGGAAACCTCCTGTTTCGGGAAGTACTTCATCTAGGCTTCTTCTCTGTGTCTCTCTTCCTTTGTTTCCTTTCTCAATCTCTCGATAAAGCTCTCTAGGTTTCAGGATTGTGGCTGATGCCAAAGCTCCCTCTTCTATTCTTCATGTTCTTTAAATACCTTAGGTGGCTAGAATTGGTAATCACTCGAAACTTAATTTTTCTCTTATTTGCGCCTTTGCCCGACGCAGGGCACGATCGTGGCTAGCATTAAACCTTTCTATCACAATCGTGGCCCAAATGCCACGATTGTGGGCTATGGCAGAGTCTTCTATCACGATTGTGTCCCTTAGGCCACGATCGTGGGCTGGCTTGCATGTTTCTATCATGATCGTGGCCTATTATGCCACGATCGTGGGTCGTGGATTTGGCCCAAAAGTCTCCGAAACTTGTCCATTCTTCGACGTTGGCCCTGAAACACTAACAACCACATTAAGGTACCTCAAAAACATAATATTTATGCTCAAAGACTTATATTAACCTATAAAAACACTCAAACACATAAACTAACACAATTCAAACTTGAACGCATACTAAACACTCAAATTAACACTTAATACATAACAATTTAAGCCCTAAAACATGATGCAAATCACACCTATCACTTGGCCACTTACATTGTTGGTACTACAAGAAAAATTTGGGTAGCTTTTCCACCCTTGATTATAAGTGTTAAAAGAATGGATTGTTACCTCGATGTGGTTGGCCCAAGTAATTTACCTGTTCTGTGCTACTTGTGCCCAATAAGAAGCATTCTGCTATGCAATGGTTGTCTTACCCACATAACTCACAGTGGACCTACATGGCTTTGGCTGTGGATGAAGAACCTTCTTGCATATTGTTCAACTGCTTGGTGAGGGCGGTAATATGAGCTTGTAAGGCTGTGATAGAATCAATTGGAATCATGCCTTTTTGTTCCTTTATACCTTGCCTACTCCTTTCGTTTGACCATATGCAACTATTACTTGCTAACTCTTATAAAAGATCATGAGCCACCTCAATGGTTTTCCTCATCAACAATCCTCTAGTAGTTGCATCTATTGTGCCTCTTATAGTCTGATTCACACCATCATAGAATGTCTGTAGTAAGAACTCCTTTAGAAGGTTGTGGTGTGGGCAGCTTCTTTGCAACTCTTTGAACCTCTCCCAAGCTTCATATAATGACTCCCCATCATTTTGTTGAAATTTTGTAATTTCCTTGATGATCTGCGTAGTATTTGTCAATGGGAAGTACTTGACAAGGAAGGCTTAAGCTACTTGAACACATGTAGTAATCTGAGATGCACTAAGTGAGTTATACAGTGCCTTGGCTCGATCTCTCAAAGTGAATGTAAATAATCTGAGCCTCACAGCATCATCAGACATCCCTTAGATTCTAAAAGTGTCGTATATCCTCAAAAAGTTTGCTAGGTAGGCATTGGGATCTTTAGTTGATAACCCATATAATTGAACACTGTTTTGGAGTATGTTTAGGAGTGCTGACTTGATTTCAAAATTGTTTGATATGACTGCAGGCCTTGCCACTCCTTGTAGACTAAATCTAGGCCTCATAAAATCCATCAATGTTCTCTCAGCCCCTCCTTGTTCTCCTTTTTCTGCCATATTTCTTTGTATATTATATTGGGACTTCACTCTTCTCAACTCTAAAATCCATTAATATTCTCTTAGCCCCTCCTTGTTCTCCCTCTTCTGTCATATTTCTTTATATATTGTCTTAGCGCTTCGCTCTTCTCAACTCTCGTTCATGCTTTATGATATTTGATAACTCTTCGTCACTAAATTCAATAGACTTTGGCGTGTTCTTTGTGTTCATGCACCTACAAATATACAAAGAAAAGTATCAAAAACTCTCAAATCAAAGTTAGCCAAACTGAAAAATATAACAAACAAACAATCCTAGACAAAGACACTAAAAACTTGTTGATTGCAAAACCAATTCACTATTTTTATGTTCAAAACTGCAAGTATACAGGGTGTAACTTATAGTTAAGAACAGATATCGATTCCTCAAAGATTGTGTTTAGATGCTACTTAATTCAGGCTGCTTTGTTAAAATTAAACTAAATTAAACAACTAACAATGAACAAATGATAAAGAAAAAGTGTAGAAACTTGGAATTCAAGATTTAACAATTAGAGATCACTTTTTCCAAATCTTATCTCCCTTCTACCTTGCTAATGGAATTGTGCCTCACCTAAGATGTCCTAATATATTAACTACCCCTCTCAAGGTGTAATTAATTGTCCCTATCCAAATTAAATGGACACGATTAAGTAATCTCTCAATCTATAGAATCAGTCCACTAATTTAACTAGTTATGAAGTTATCTTATGGGTAATCAACTAATTAGCCAAGATCTCTCTCTAACTAATCAATTAACTTGATGAATGTAGGTCTATAGAGTGCCAATTCTCATTATTACAACCCTTTATAATTTACCCAACTGAATTTCTCAATATATATCAAGGTATAAGCTCAACATTCATCAAAAGCATCATTCATTCAAATCAATAAAGTAAGAGTTCAACAAGTAGTTCAAAAGAATCATTCATTCAATATAACCCACGTGTCTCTTCGGGTTAGGGATCCCACGATCACAGGTTCTTATCATATAACTCCTCTACTTCTCTTCTCCTCTGTTGGTCCCTAGCATAATCACAAAGGTGACCACCCTCCATTCCTAAATCACAATGATCAATTCTTACCCTAAATCAATAGCAAATATAAAAGAAAAACCATGAATATCAAACTAAACAAAAACATATAAAATAAGTCCTAAAACACAACAATAATAACTTATTATGAAATAAACATATGCCAAATACTAAAAAAAAACACACACTAATGCACAACTATCACCTATGCGCTAACGTCTCTTGAGTACACCTCAGATTGAGATAGTTGTGTTTCTTCGCCTTGTGATACTAAGCAGTGGAGAGCTTATGTTAATAGACTCATCTGGCTTGCCAAGTTCTGGATCCTATAACTTGTTTCTTACTAGAATTACATATCTTTTTACTGTAATCACAAAGTATTAGCAATATAAACATTAACTAATTCCTCTAGAGAAGTACCAAGTTTTGGTGGTTTGCCAAATATGGGATGCTAGACCCTGTATCTTGTAGAAATTGCCTTCCTGTTGGAACTTCTGTACACTCTGTTGAAGTTGATTATTCTTAACAATCATAATATTAAGAAAATCTTCCAGAGGTGTTCTTGAGTCGCGATAAGAAACTTCTAGTCTATAGGGAATTGTTGTGCATCCTGCATACAAAAAGGAAGTAATTTTTTGGGTTATCCTATCCATAACTAAAGTTAGGTTGATCAGTCCAACCTTGGTTACAGGATTGAGAATAAGAGTTATACAAGAAATTACTTCTGTCCATGTCAAAATTTCTCTTTTTTTAATTCACAAACACAAAATAGAAATTGAAAAAAAATAAGAAATAACTAAAAATAAACTAATTACAAATAAAAATATATGAAACATTAATTAAAATCAAAAACTAAAACTAAAACTAAAACACCGCACTCCATAGCAACGACGCCAATTTTGACAGCGTGTTGTAATGCTAGTCAAAATAAACTAGACTATTACTATAGTAGGGGTGAGTCTAGGTTGTTTCCATAGAGAGTGTGTGTAAAGTTATTGAGATGAAATTAAATGGTGTTTAGGTTATGGGGGGTTGGTTGCTTTATCAAACAAGAAAATAAAATGAAGCAAAACTATAAAAGCAAATTAAATAAAACATGCAAAATGATGAAAGTGGTGAATTCAATAGGAATCCAGTTCTTTGGTTCAATCTCAGCCTAAAATCTAGTTAAACATATTTCATTGAATTGTTGTCTTCACATCTCTCTTTGAACTATTAGTCATAGGTTAACAACAAGCTCTATTAATCCTAATTTTTCCTTAGGTCATAGTTAATTAAGAAGAGCTCAATAATTAACCCTAGCTATCGGATAACCTAGGAGATGCTCACTAAGTTTAATCGGACAGCCACCTTACAAGTGAGAAAAACATACCAATCTAATCAATAATCACATAAGCTTAAATTATTTTACCTATGTTATGTTATCACTAATGAGTATGAACCATTAGTTGCTACAAATAAATCAGAAAAATAACGATTACATATCGTATTTGATTCTAACAATGGGTTCTTACATAAAAATAATCAAATAGAGCATGTAATTATTCTTACACAAGACCCAAACATTAAACAAAGGATAACATAATCAATCCATAAGAGAAAGCAAACAAAATATACGAGGAAAAATACACTTAACCAGGTCTCGATGTCGATTTCACCTCCGAACCTGCATCAGGAAAGCTACCCCTCCATGGGTCTCTCTATATGAGAGAGTTTCATTGCCCTCCTATCTTCTGTCTACTGAAAACTCCTTCGGTTCAACCCAAACACTCTATATTCTTTCATCAAAATCCTCGCTCTACCGTCACATATCTATTTATATTAAAAACTAGGGTTTCAAGTAGCACATGTGTGAAAGTCACAGCTATGACATGTTAAGTCATGGGCATGCAAGTGAGGCATGCCCATGACATATTGTGTCATAGTCGTGACTTGCTTTCTTATGACTTTTCTCTTTGTCTTCATGCATTTTCTTATCTCCTATTTCTCTAATCCTTCTTCTTCTTGTTCCATAGAGACAAGTGAGTGTGAATCTCAAAAAGATGGCTCAAATAGAGTGCCTTCAACTCACTTTAGCTCTTTTGTATCCAAATTGTACCTAAAACCATATAAGAACTATTATAAGTATCTTAAGCATTTTCATATCATTAATCACTAAATATAAAGGGTAAATGTGTCAACAATTAAACACATATCATTAGGTTTATGACTTTCTTTAGGTTTAATTATTTATAAATCTTCCTTTGCAAGATTTAAAATGGAGATTTGAATAATAATAGCTAATTTTTCTTCCACAACTTTAACGTAAGAAATTTTTATTGGGGCATTTATAGCATCATTGAGGAAGGAGATTCTTATGACTTCCAAAGGGATAATACTCCAGTCCCCTTCATTAGTAATCCATCAATTTATATATAGCAATAAGTGACAAACATTCTTCCTATTGTTTACCGTACTGTGTTCCTATAGTTAGCACTAGCAGGTAAGAGCTGATCCTACAAAGACTAGAACTACCAGCATTTATTGTCTTTCTATTATCCTACCTAAAAAATTACGTTGTTTAAGATAAACCAAATGCAAAATTAAAACAAAAAACTAAATTAAATTAACACAATTAACTAACTAAAAAAATACTAAATTAAGAAACAATCAAGGAAAACAGTGGTACCTGTACTTTGAATCCCTCTAAGATTTCTTATGTAATCATGATTTCCCTACTGAATTTAATCTATAATTTATTGGACTGTGGAAATTCCTATCTTATGTTAATATCTTTTTCAAGACTTTTAACACCTAGCCTTAGGTTGATTAACTGAAATATATTTCAAGTTAAAACCCATAAGTTGCATTAATCGATTCATGATTTTCACTATTAGGTTTGACCCTAATCTAGAGGATTTATGTCAACCTATTTCTAGGTTTGCATTTAACTCTTTTCAATTATGGTAGATCTATTCATACAAAAGAATTTCTTAATCTTAATTGTATGAAATAATCCGCTAGCAATATTAATTCAAGAATAATTAAAAACTTATAATTGGATCGCAACAAAACTAAAGAATTAATTAAGTTAAAATAAAATCACTGTATGGTCTATCTTAGGGTTCATCTAATCCAATTACTGGAGAAAGTTTAGCTCATAATCATAACATCAAGACTAAAGAAAAAACAAAAAGATAAAAGAACCATGATGAAATCCATTTTAATCTTCGTGAAATCCACTTTAGATTGATGAAAATTGACCCTACATAGGTTTCGTTGCTTGTTCTTCATTCCCTATATCATTATAGGCCATTATATAAAACCCTTTTGACTTTTTCTAGTTTTCTCTTTGTTTTATCTATTTATAGCTTGATTTTAAGGTTTCTAGAGTGGACATAGTGACTCACATGGCTAAGTACATGACTATATCCCTCAATTTTTCTTTAATCTTGGAAAATCACAAAGAAACAGTGTCTTAGAGAGCTACATGGCCTAATAAACTTTTGGGTAGGCTTATACGAGAAACCACACAATCATGTAGACTTACACGGGTAAATACCAAAATAGGTTCATTGCTTCCGTTTTCTATCTAAATTTTGCCCTAATTATTCTCATTTTTGCTATGAAAATTTCAAATAAACAAACAAAATGCATTAAATATGGGATTATAAATATAATCTATTTAGCATTTATCAAACTCGCCAATGCTTAAGCATTTGCTTTTCCTCAAGCAAATCAATTTCATTACTCTTAACTTAGTAAGAAACAAATTTGGAAAATCATTAAAGAAAAAGGATATCCATCAATATTCTGCATTATTCATTCAATTGCAAAGTTTATTGAAATGTTAAGCATTTATTTACTTGCATCAAATTATAAATCAATCCAATTTCATCTACAAATTTTTCCACTTAATGTGTAAACGGAACATACATAAGAAAAATGCTAAAACCTTTGAACACTTTCATACCCCTTATTAAAAACAAAACACTACATTTAAACTTTTTTAGACCATTTAGAAGCTTGTTTCAAAAGTCACCTAGCCTTTTAGAAGCTTGTTTGAAAAGTCACCTAGCCTTTTGACTTGATAGTAAACAACCCTGTCATAATACCCCTAGTTACTCAACTAGGTCACTATCTCAAATAGCTATTATCACCACTCTTTAACTTCGACATTTTTTTGTTACAAAGTCAACGGAGTGAAATTATTTATGTTTATTTATTCATAAACAAATTTTTTATTTTTTATATGTGGGGTAATAAAAATGATCAAAAATAATTCACATTTAACCCAATGCATGTACAAATTTTACATAAAGTATTATAATGTAAATAAAGTATCCATTCACAACAGTAATAAACTAAACTGAAATCAAATTAATTATCAAACTTATAACTATTTGTCTAAACAAATAAAATCACTATCACAACCAAACTCATAATGAACTATGTTAATCAACTTCCATTTAAAAAAAAACCCAAATTATTCGTTATTAAGCTAATTATAAAAAAATTGACAAACTTGACTACTAAGTCCTTCCCACACACTTAAGGTATACATTTTCCTCAATGTAAACATGCTATAACAAGGAAAAATATGAATAATTGAGGGGTAAGGATAAATGGTACTCCCTTGATAGAAAAATATTTTTCATTCTTTTCAATTTCATCAACATCTATCCATTACTTGTAAAATCTTTGCTACTCAAAAGTAAGGGTTAATGTTGCCTTCATAATCGGTGGATGACTACCCCTCAGAATATTGTCCTCTCCATCATTCCATTATGTTTGGTAGTTACAATGATGACTACCCAAATTCTAGAAAAAGACATGAACACAAGATCAAGAAAGAAGGTTATAAGGAAAAAATAAATACAAAAGAAAAGAAATAAAAAATACTTGAAAAGAAAAAATAACTAAATTAATAAAAATAAGGTTTTCCTAATATTCTAATCCTTGGTAAAGATGCCAAAAACTTGATATGTGTATATTTTATCATTTTAACTCGTAAGTGCATGGTGTAGTTGTATCTAGCACTGGCAAGTACTATCGATCCTATGAGGATAATAATTATTATTACCTTCTTTGTATTATTTAGCCTAACAAATTACATTGTTAAAGATAAATCAAACGCAAAATTAAAATAATAAACTAAATGGATCAACATAGTTAAGTAACTATAACAAAGATTAAACTAAGAAACAATTAAGAAAACTAGTGATACCTAGGCTTTAAGTCCCTTTAAGATTCCTTATGTGATCATGATTTCACTACTTAAATTAATCTATAGTTTATTAGACCATGAAAAATCCTATCTGATGTTAATATCTTTCTTAAGAATATTAACACCTAATCCTCAGTTACAAGAATTAAATATGTTATACTCTTTTTTCAAAGTACTCCACTTATTTTATTTCACTAGTTACTAGAGATTCACTGCTCAAACTCAATATTTCTTCTAGTTAGAAGAAAATCGACTATGTCCTTAAAGTTTTCAGAAAGTATACTTCAAGGAAACAATCTAGAAAGTTTTGTATCTGCATCTGAAGTTACTGTTATTTTTTCTATCTATTTCTCTACCCATATTTACAGTGATCTCAATTTTGTTTCTAGATTTTTTAGTTGATTTTCCGCTCCTTCTCTCTTTTGTGGGTTTCTATTCAAGGTTCAATAACTTTGCATTATTTGTGGTTTCTATATGGTGTTTTTGTCTTGTGCACATAAATGAGACTTTCAACTATAGTTTGTGTCTAGATCAGTCTGTCTTTGTTAGATTCTCTATCTTTTTATAGAATTATTTCAAAAATTCACTACACATTACTGATATCATAGAGCTCACCTACCCTGAAAGTTGTTCACACCAACTTTATCTCTACATAACTAAAGTCGAGATTGGAATTTGGGAATTGATTCGTTGTGTTATTGATTATCTCTATTTTTCGTTGAATTTCTAAAGAATCTCTACATACTATCAATTTTCATCTTGTTGTTTCTAGCCATTGGAGAAAGGGAAAAGGTCCCTCCCATTTATTTACCATTTCTCTTAGTTTCAAGATTTTTTTATTTTTTATTTTTATCTTATTACACGCATGCATTCATTAACTTGTAATATTGTGAGCTTCAGATCATTTCTTGTCTAAACAGGAAGTAAAAGGAGGAGCTTTTCATCTTGCATTTCTAAAAACTGATTCAGAGTAAATCCCAAAGTAAAGGCATTTCTAGAGAATGGTGCTAAATTCGATAAGATAATTCAGAGTTAGTAGGTGGCATCTTAACATATCATATCAGTTTGGTTATTTCCTTTCTTTAAATAATTAGTATCTCAAAAATTTTCTTTCTCCATTAGATGTACTTGTGATTGGTTTCAGATTATCTTTATTCTTGGTTGATGCATTGCTTTTTAAGTGTTAGATGTTGTGCAAAAATAGGTTCTAAAAATACCTAGCCTATCCTACTCGCAAGTATACGAGGTAGTTATAGTTACATTACTTAGGGTTGTCTCCCACGGAGATGAATTCATCCACTCAAATTAATCTTGAATAAAAATAAAAACAAATTGAATCCTAAATATTCTATCCTGATTTGTTGAGTAAAGGATTTAAGAAAATTACACAATTAGAATAAAAAGTGAACTGATTTAACTCGAAGCAAAAATGAATTGATTAATCAGTGTGGAAACTTTTGAGAATTAATTTCACTAATTTAATCTCGCATGACTAAGGGGAAATGATTAGATAATTGTCTTACTAAAATTAACAGTTGGATTTTTAAATCAATTCAAATAATAAACTAATCTAACTTTTGTATTCAACAAGTTTATCATTCAAATTAATTATGGAAACCCAACTAATAATTACCCACTTAAGTTAATATATTTCTAATTCTTAATTTCTCGTTCCAATATTAAACTTCTTCTCTCGATCCTTTGTTTAATACCTAAATGAAGTTAAGTTTGGCCATACTATTACATTCATTTAGCTCAGAAACTATAGCAAATAATAAGACAATAAAATAGTCCCTTCATTATGTATAATAGACTAAACAAGCTTCATTAATTCTCAAGAAAAAGAATCAGCCCATCATGGAATAAACTGGATTGATCATCTTCATATACTTCAATCCCATCTTTTCCAGTATAAGAGAAGTATTAAAGCAATAAACGTAGTGAATAACCAAAATGAACTATCAAAAGCTAATAGAGTAGTGAGTCTAGTAAAGAAAGAGAGAAATAATGTAACAATTAAAGAACAAAATAAGCAAACAAGGATCATTCGGATGAGAGAGTTGGTGGTGGGTCTCCTTCCAATCTTAAACTCTTTGCATTAACTCTCGCCTTCTACCTCCACTTGGTTCTCACCCAAACGATTGAATGCTCACACTGGCTTTCACCTCTGCTTCCTGTCTCTGTTTTTTCTCTCTTCTTTCTTTTCAGTCGAATCTACATACTTCTTTGCCTCCACACCTTCTCTCTGTCCTCCACACCTTCTCTCTATTCTTTCTTTTTTGTTCCCAAAATGTCCGATCTCCTCTAGTCGACTTTCTCTTTTCTATTTATAGAGCCAGTCTAGGTTTAGGGTTGTTACATCGTCAAAACCTGCACTTTTCAGATTTAAAAATGAGTACAAAATAAGTTGTCATTAGTGTGCCTTGGGAGTCATAGGTGTGACTCCAATTGTCACACCCGTGACTTCCATAATCTCAGGTGTGACTCCACGCATGCTGAAATTGATTAATTACATGCATTGTTCATATCCCATTTCATTCTTTCATGCATAATTTGTCTAATTTTTCATGCAACATTCACAATACACTCCATTTAAATTCATGCAACATACACGACACTTTCACTCAATTCATATCAAAGTTGAAGTTAATCGTAAGAATTTGTAACCAAAATCAAAAATCAATACAAGAAAAATTCAATATAATTAAACACAACAATTCCCCCACACTTATTCAAGCAATTATTCCCTAAACCCAATCATACCCATTCAAATACTCAATTCGTCCTTATGGAAGGTATGATGAAAAGGTTAAATAATCAAGGTTAAGGCTCACATTTTGGGTTTAAAGAAGAAATGGTTCATGTTAAGCTCAAAGGGGGCTTACTAAGGGTAAAATTATAGTGACTTTTTAAGCAAAAAGGGTAAATCCTAATTACCTACATCATTTCCATATTTGCGTAAGATTATATAATATTGACTAGTATTTTCAAGCAAGTTCTAGAGTTCTTTAATCATAAAAGAACACTCTCAGCAAAGAATACTTGAATTTGGTGTTAAATATTTCAAAAGGGCTCAAATTCTTACCAAATGAAA
>JAOQMS010049113.1:0-30782 GCA_027563885.1 Erythroxylum longipes | reverse complement strand
CAAGTCAGTAAGTGAGCCAGGTTCGCAAGCATGCAAACAAGTAAGCCAGGTAAGCATGCATGCAAGGGTTAGACTCCAGAACTCGAGGTCTGACAGGTATGGTATCAGAACAAGTATGCATGAACAAGGATAAGCAAGTATGCATAAAGAGCAAGATTCGGACTCCGGGAAACGGGGTCTAACAGATGTGGTATCAGAGTACGCATGTAAGTAAGAGTCAGACTTCGGAAACGGAGTCTGACAGGGTTACTCCATTATAAAATGTTTGTAACAAGAATTCCTTGAGTAAGTTGTGGTGTGGGCACTTTCATTGCAAATCCTTGTATCTTTACCATGCTTCATAGGTCGATTCCCTATTACTTTACTGGAAGTTAGTAATTTCCTTAATGATCTTAGTGGTCTTAGTCAGGCGAAAATATCTTTCTAAGAAAGCATGAACTAGCTAATCCCACGTCGTGACATTGGCTAGGTTAAGGGAATGATACTAAGCTTTTGATCCATCTCTAAGAGTAAAAGGGAAAAGCCTAATTCTGACCGCATCTTCCGACATCTGATGGTACCGAAAGGTATCACAAATTTCAAGGAAGTTCACTATATGTGTGTTGGGATCTTTGTTCATTAGTCCATAAAATTATACAATCTATTGAAGTATGTTTAGGAGGGCTGATTTGATTTTAAATGATGATGCTTATACGAGTGGCCTAGCTACTCCTTTCTTAACAGCATTGAACCCTAGTCTCATGAAGTCCATAAAGGTCTGCTGTTGACATCCTTGATTTGCTCTGTGTTCCAAATTTTGATGAAATTACTTAGCCATTGTTAATTTCTCAATTTCTTCTTATTTTTCACGCCGAGCTTTCCTAATAGTTCGTTCTAGTTAAGTGATATCTAAATCTATGGTTTTAGTTGTGCGATTCGAAACTCTTGTGACTCTTGTGTTTATGCAAGAGGACGATTTCATAAATAGAAAAGAAAGAATGAAAATTAAAAATTAAAAGCTAACTAAACGCCTTAAACTATAGAACTAAACTACTCGCCTCCCTGGCAACGACACCAAAAAATTGAACACAATTTTTCGGTATGTAAGTTTTAATATTTAACCTCGATAACTCGAAATCGTACAAGTCATTTGTGTAGTACCTAAGGTATCGATCCCACGAGAAGGGACAATCTAATCCTAAAATCTAAAGCCAAAATAATTCGTAATAATTCAAAGTGTAATAAAACTAAGGCAAAAAATTAATTCAATCACGCAACTCAATTTGAAGAATCACTCACGAAATATTAATAAATTAGCAATTGCAATGCACACATTCAAAAGTCGACCTAAAGAAATATCAATAGATAAAAATGGGAATTTTTACCTCTCTTTAACACTAACCTAATTGATTATGAATTACTAAATTATTGGCCCTAGATGATCCTAGTGATTAGTCTCTCTCGAGTTAAAACGATTAACCTTAAATTATAAACTCTAATCAAATTATAGAAAATTGCAATCTTTCAATTAACAATCTATCCAAACCCTGATTAGATCTGAAGTTTTCCAATAGACTATTGGGAACCTATGTGAGATCTCTCTTTACACAATTACTGGTTTGATTAAATTCTTGTTCTTGTTAAATCACCTAACTCTCGTTAGCCCAATTTAATTATTTTTCATTCAATTTATCCTTTTAGTCTATTTTTGAATTATGCAATGTCAGAAATCAATCACAATGAATCCAAATAACATAAACAATCAGATTTTTATTAAATCAAAGATAAAAATAACCCAAAGGTGAGTTTAGACAACCTCACAATTCACATAATCCTATCATTAATAAATAAATAAACAAACAAAATAACTAACAAGGTAAATAACACAACATAAAAAGTAAAGGGTAAGAAAGCTCATGGAGATTGTGGTGGCGAAGGCGTAAGGGAAGGGACTTCAATGTTCTTCATCTGGATGAACTTGGGGAATTTCATTTTAATGTATCGCTGCTCCTTATGCACTTGTCTCATCTGGGTGCTAAACTCGTTAATTTATAGTGTCATTTATTGATGGTTGTCGATCACTTGGTTGAGGATTTGCTGGAACTTGTTGACATCTGCTGCTACTGTTGGTTCCTCTTCAACTACTTCTTTATGGAGCTCTAGGGGCGCCTGAGATGTGGATGGTTGAGAAGTGGTTGCATACTTGCTCTTCTTATTCTTAACAGCAGTGCGTGTCTGAGGATTTCGAAGCTCTATAGAATGGGGCTCCAAAATTTTAGAACATCCTAAATAAGTTACATCAAACATATCAGGTCTAGCTGTGTGCATACTATCCACATCAAGATTGTAATACAAAGCCAAAGCAATAACAATGTAACCTATGCCAAAATATGAGCTTTTCTTAGTGATGCAACTCATAATAGATCAAGAAATGTGATAAGGGGTATTTACTTTGATTTTACAATCCATGCACCAAAGAAAGAAAAGTTCCTTAGCCGAACACTTGTTGCTTTTAGTTTTGTTAAAAAAATTAGGAACATAAACATGAAAAGAAGTAAATGATCAGCGCTACGAATCAAAGGGTTGGGTGTATTCTTGGACTCAAAATTGTTTCCACCCTTAAGGATCTTCTAATAATCATCCACATAAAAATCATTATGGTCATCCAAAAATTTATTGTTAGATAATCAAAAAACGTATGAACGATAGTATAATCAAGCTTATATGCATGGTCACCTATCCTAAACTAGAATGTGTCCATTTTAGGTCGAGCTTATATGTATGGCCACCTCTCCAAAACCAGAATGTGTCTGTTTTAGGATTGTAGCACACAGTGGTGAAAAATTCTATAGTCATAGTGGGGTATGTCAATACATCACAATGAATTAAATGATCCCAACCAATGTTTGCAGCCAATCTGTCAATGTTACACCTTAGTCCTAGATTTTCTAACAATTTAGAATCAAAGTACCTAGGAGGCAATAACTCTCTATCCTTAAAATCCTAAAATTTTATACCTTCTTCTTTCAAAAAAATAGGGAATAGGGCACGAAAAGTGGTCATCATATCATGTTTACCTTCTCTGAAGACTTGGAGTCACAGTTGGTCAGTTGGTTTTCAGGATACAAGCTTCTTTGGAGCAATTAAAGGAGAAAATCTGCAAAAATAGTCAAAAGAGAGGTGAGCACATTTTTGGGAGAGAGAGAAAAAAACTTACCAAATCCTTGGATTCTTGAGTGGTTAATGTAAAATAAGTGTTAAACATATGAAAAATGATGGAAGAAGTGGAGAAAATACCAAGATTTGTGGGGGGGGGGGGGGAATGATGGATTTGTAAGGTTTGGTTGAGTGGCTGTCATTTTTCTAGAGTGAGAGAATGTGAAGAAATGAAGAAAGAAGAAAGAAGGAGGGAGTTTTAAAATTTTCGGATGGAGGATCCCACGATTGTAGGAATCACACCCATTCCCACCATCGTTGGTTAAGGCTCTAGAAAGTTTTTGAAAAGCCTTCCCATAGTCGTAGGAAACACACTCATTCCCACGATCATGGGCATTCGAACTTTTCCAACTTCTTAGCCCTCTTCCAATCTTAGCATGCATTCCCAACATTCAAATAACCTGCAAACACATCAAAATCAACTAACTAATAATAAATTTGAAGTGAAAATAAGTTAAAACTCAAACAAAAACCCAATTAAACACCAAAAAGTCATAGCAAACTCAAATCAAACCTAATCACTACCAAATAAATCAAAAAAACTAATAAACATAGACAAACAAAAGATAGTTAAACATGATAAGTTAAGGTCATTATCTTGATCATTCCATATGTATTCATAAAAGAGTGCAAGAAGGGAAAGAGATGACTTACCTTTCTTGTGAGTATGTCCCTCCATTGAATGGTTTGCATCTATGCCCATTGACCTTGAATGCTTCACCCTTGTCTTTTTCCAACTCTAAAGCTGCATAGGGAAACACTTGAAGGATCTTGAAGGTTCAACTCCATCTCGACTTGAGCTTTATGGGAAATAATCAAAGTCGTGAATTGAATAACAGCACCAAGTCCCCACTCTTAAACTTCTTTTTTTTAATGTGATCTTCATGCCACTTTTTACTCTTTCTTTGTATAATCTTTTCTTAAGTTGTAACAATCTTTTCTCACTAGCTAGCTTCCATTCCATGTTTAACTTCCTAACGACCCAATAGGCTTGATGTTACAACTCCAATGGTAAATGGCAAGACTTGCCATGCATAAGTTAGTATGGTGTGATACCTATGGGTGTTTTGAAAGCTGTCCTGTAAACCCATAAGGTGTCATCTAACTTCAAAGCCCAATCCTTTTTTGAAGTGCTCACTACCTTCTCTAAAATTGTCTTCAACTCGTTGTTAACCACCTCCACTTGGCCATATGTTTAGGGGTGGTAAGGGGTAGCCACTCTGTGATGAACATTGTATCTTATAAGAAGAGCCTCAAAGGGTTTGTTACAAAAATGGCTCCCTCCATCACTTATGATCGCTCTAGGCACTGTAAATCTAGTAAAGATCTTTTTCATGAACTTTTGAACCACCTTGCCATCATTAGTTGGAGTAGCTACAACCTCAACCCACCTGGAAACATAATCAACCCCAACCAATATGTAAGTATTACTTAAGGAGGATGGGAATGGTCCTATGAAATCCAAGCCCAACACATCGAATATCTCCACCTCCATGATGGTTAAAAGTAGCATCTCATCCCTCTTCAATATATTGCCTACTTTTTGAAACCTATCACACTTCAGCGCAAAATCTTGAGCATCCTTGAACAAGGTTGGCTAATAGAATACACACTCCAAAATCCAACCAATAGTCTTGTTAGCTCCATAATGCCCTGCATAAAGTGAGCTATGACATTGCATTAAAATTTTACGCATTTCATCTTTAGGGACACACCTGCTAATCACATCGTTAGCATATATCTTATAATGCACAAGTTCATCCTAAATAAAGCGAGAACATTGAAATAAGAAGTGCTTCTTTTGTTGACATGAGAGATTAGAAGGAAGAATACCACTTGAGAGGTAGTTTGCAATATCTGCAAACTAAGGATGAAAAGGATTTTCTACCATCATTAAAGCCTCATCAAGAAAGCTCTCCTCAATTTCTGCTTCTTCTTCATGGTACCCTCTTTAAGTCATGATAGGTGGTCCATTATAACATTTTATTCTCCCTTCTTATCTTTAATCTCAATGTTGAATTCTTGGAGCAAAAGCACCCATTGGATGAGCCGAGCCTTGGCATCCTTCTTGGCAAAGAGAAAATCTAATGCCGCATGGTCTATAAAAACAATAACTTGTGAGCCCAAAAGATAATAATGAAATTTCTCACATGCAAATACCACTGCAGACAATTCCTTCTCTGTAGTAGCGTAGTTCAATTGTGCTCTCGTCAAGGTCTTGCTTGATAATAGATGGCATGCTGCTCATTTTCCTTTCGTGGGCTAAGTACACAACAAATAGCATGGTCACTTGCATCACACATAATCTCAAAGGGAAGAGACCAAACTGGCAATGTCAAAATAGGTGCTATTGTAAGTGCCTTCTTTAACTTGTTAAAAGAATCCAAAAAATCGTCATCAAACACAAAAGGCACATATCTAACTAATAAATAAGTAAAAAGTCTAGTAATAAGAGAAAAATCCTTAATGAACCATTTGTAAAACCCTATATGATCAAGGAAGGCTCGGTCACTTTTCACCATGTTGGTGGGAGGTGGTAGCTTTTTAGTCAATCTGGTCTTAGCTCAATCCATTTCAATCCCCTTGAATGAGATATTATGGCCTAATATAATTCCCTCTTGGACTATGAAATGACCTTTCTCCTATTTCAAGACTAGATGAGACTCCTCGCATCTTTGATTCACTTTGTCTAAATTAAATAAGTAATGATCAAAAGAATCACTAAAGATAGAAAGTCATCAATAAATATCTCCATGAGGTTCTCATTCATATCCAAAAATATGGCCCTGATGCACCTTTGGAATGTGGCAGGTGTATTGGATAAACCAAAAGGCATCCTCCAATAAACAAAAGTACTGTAAGGACAATTGAAAGCGGTATTCTCTTTGTCTTCCTGGTATATAAACACTTGATTATACCCTAAATATCCATCAAGAAAACAGTAAAAAGAATGTCTAGCCACCCTCTTAATCATTTGGTCCATAAAAGGTAAAGGGAAATGGTCTTTATTGGTTGCCAAATTGAGCTTCCTATAATCAATAGACACTAGCCAACCTGTGATGTTCGTAGTAGAAATCTTTTCACCAGGTTCATTCTCTATCACTATCATTCCACCGTTCTTTGGCATACACTGCACTGGACTCAACCACTCACTATCTGAAATGGGATAAATAATCCCTACATTCAAAAGCTTCACTACCTCCCACCTCATAACCTCCCACCTCGCTCCCTCACAGTTTTGCATCCTTCTTCTAGGTTAATCATATGCATCACCACATTGGGGCTAATCCCCCTACTATCAAAAATTTGCCACCTTATGGCTCTCATCCTCTTCTTAATGGTCTCCATCACTTTATCTTCTTACTCACAATCCAATTGATTGGAAATAATAATGGGTAGGTTATGGTTCTTACCTAAAAAGGTATATATTAATTAGGAAGGTAAGGGTTTAAGCTCTAAAGAGGGGGACTTAACAATGGAAGGTGGAATGGGTGTATCTTTTCTCTCTAGCTTATCTAGATCAACTTCCTAAGGTAATTCCTCTTCTTTCAGACTCTCATCCTTGTGCACTTCAATACCTTCATCAACTTCCTCTTCAGCCTCCTTCACACATTCATCCACAACATCAATTTTCAAACGTACAGTACCATCCATCATTTTCTTCAAAGATTTTGACATATTAAAGTCAACCTGCTCATCACCAATTCTCAAAACAAGTTTTCCTTCATACACATCAACTAATGCCCTACTAGTATTTATAAAGGACCGACTTAAAATCAATGGACAATTTATATTAACTTCAAAATCCAACATAACAAAATCAATAGGAATGATAAACATATCAACTTTTACTAACACATCTTCTATAACTCCAAATGGCCTCTTGATGGATTGGTCCGTAAGTTGAATTAGTGTGGATGTTGGCTTGACCTCTCTTAGTCCCAATTTCTTAAAAACAAATAAAGGCATCAAGTTAATACTTGCACCTAAATTACATAAGCATTTAGAAAATTTAAAGCCACCAACAACACATAGAATAGTAAAACTCCCTAGATCTTGTAGTTTTGAAGGCATTGTGATTGATATGATTGAATTACAATTTTCGTCAAATTTATCGTCTTATTGTCCTCTTAAGTGCATTTGTGTGTGACTATGGCCTTAAGAAACTTCGTATACTTGGGCATTAACTCTAAGGCTTCCACCAATGACAATTTAATTTAAATCTTCTTCAGTTTCTCCAAAAGTTTGGAAAACTGAGTGTCCAGGTGATGTTGTCTCACCCTTCGTGGATACGGAAGTTTAGGCTTATAGGGTGGTGGTGGTACATAAGGCCTATCTTCTTCTATCTCCTTACATTTCTTTTTTTATTGGCTATCCTTTTGGACACTTGGTTTGTCCACCTGCTTGCCACTTCGAAGTGTAATAGCCTTGAGTTGTTCCCTTGGGTTGGCCTCAATATTGCTTCGTACGCTACCTGCACTTCTATAAGACAAAGCATTAGCAAGTTGACCTCCTGCACCTTTAAGTTGTGGATGGATGAGTTATGGTTCATCATAATCTGATCAAACTTTGCCTCCATCATGTTTTGAATTTCCTCCTAGCTCAAAAACATCCTCTTTTAGTTCTATTCTTGATTTGCTAGTTTAGACCCTAAAACATCCATTAACTTGTTAATTTTGGTCTCTATAGATCCAAGTCGGTCCTGTTAAAGTCCAGGAAGCCCTTGCGATCTTGCTTAGCCAACTGTATTGTTAGTACTCCAATAGAAATTTTGGTGGATTTTCCACCCCAGATTGTAAGTGTTAGAGTATGGATTGTTACCTCTTTGTGGTTGGCCTAAGTAATTTACCAGTTTTGTACCACTAGCTCCTAACAAGAAACATTCAGTTGTGCCATGGTTGCTTTCCCCATATAACTCACACTGTAATTTCATAGCTTTGGCCATAGATGAAGATGCTCCTTACATGTTGCTCAACTGCTTGCTGAGGGTTGTGAATTATGCCTGTAAATCTGTAACGGAGTTAATTGGGATCATACCTTTTTGCTCTTTGTGCCCATATCTACTCCTCTCAGTTAACCACATACAAGTATTCCTCGCCAACTCTTCCAAAAGGTCATGAGTTGTATCAATAATTTTTCTCATCAAAGAAACTCCAACAGCTACATCTATGGTTCCTCTTATGCTTTGATTTACACCATTGTATAATGTTTGCAAAAGGAACTCCCTCAGAAGGTTATGGTGGGGGTAGCTTCTCTGTAATTCTTTAAACCTCTCCCAAGCTTCATATAAATACTCCCCATCACTTTGTTGAAAATTTATGATTTCCTTTATAATTCTTGTTGTCTAGGTTAAGGGGAAGTATTTAGTAAGGAATGCTTAGGCTAGTTGTTCCCAAGTAATGATCTACCCTAAACTAAGTGAGTTATACCATGCCTTTTCCTGATCTTTTAAAGTGAAAGAAAACAACCATAACCTCACAGTATCATCAGACGTCCCAGTAAACTTAAAAGTGTCACAGATCTCCAAAATATTTGTGAGATGGGCACTGGGATCTTTGTTGGATAGCCCATAAAATTGCAAACTAATCTGAAGTATGTTGAGGAGTGCTGACTTGATCTTAAAATTATTGTCTTCAATCGCTGGCCTTGTAACTCCTTTAGGAATAAAACCTAGCCTCATAAAGTCCATCAACGTCCTCTCAGCTCCTCCTTATTCTCCTTCTTCTACCATATTTCTTTGTATATTGTCTTAGCGCTTTGCTCTTCTCAACTCTTGTTCGTGCTTTGTGATATTTGATAACTCTTCGTCACTAAAATCAGTAGACCTTCGCGCACTCCTTGTGTTCATGCACCTAAAAATACACAAAGAAAAGCATAAAAAAACTCTTAAATCAAAGTACCCCTAACTAAACAAGATGCTAAACAAATAATCCCCAGCAATAGTGCCAAAAACTTGTTGATTGAAAAACAGACTACTAATTTTACTCTCAAAATAGTAAGTATGCGGGTTGCAACTTGTAATAAAAAGTGGATATCGATCCCACAAAGATTATGCTTAGGCACCACTTAATTTAGGTTGCTCTTTGTTTAAAAAATAATTTCAATGATTACAAATTAAAAAATTAAACTAAATCAAACAACTAACTGAACAAACGATAACTCAAAAGTGTAGAAACTTGGAATTTAAGATTTTAAAAATTAGAGATCACTTTTTCCCTATCTTATCTCCCTCCTATCTTGTTAATTGAATCCTGCCTCACCAAAGATGTCCTAAAGTATTAACTACCCTCTCTCAAGGTGTAATTAATTGTCCATAGCCAAATTAAATGAAGATGATTAAGCAATCTCTCCAATCTACAAAATCAATCCACCAATTTAACTAGTTATGAAGTTATCCTATGGGTAATCAACTAATTAGCTAAGATCTCTAATAGGTGTGAACTACATCATGTTTTAGGGTTTAATATGTTACGTATTAAGTGCTACTTTGACTATTCAGCCTATGTTTAGATTATAATTGTGTTAGATTATTTGTTTAAGCGTTTTCATAGGTTAGTATAAGTCTTTATGATTAAATATTATGTTTTCTATGTACCTTCATATGTTTATTTGTGTTTCAGGATCAACGTCGAAGAATGGAGAAGTTGCAGAGACTTTCGGGCCGAAATCACAACTTACGATCATAGCAAAATAGGCCATGATCGTGAAAGAAACATATGAGTCAGCCCACGATTTTGGGATATGGTCCACAATCGTGACAGAAGACTCTACCATAGCCCACAAACGTGGCTCAATTGCAATAATTGTGCCACGATCGTGACAGAAGACTCTACCACAAACCACGAACGTGGCCTGATTGGCATGATAGTGACCAAAACGTTTCATACTAGCCACGATTGTATTATGTAGGGCCATAATCATGGTATACAGGGCCACGATCGTGGCCTGCATTGGGCAGACACACAAACAAGAGAAAATGTCAAGTTTTGAGAGATTTTTCAAACCTTTTTAACCCTTAAAAATATAGAGAAGAAGCCTATGCGAAGTACTTCCTAGAATAGGAGGTTTCCCGCTAGTGCTGCCTCTGTCATCCATTCCATGTCTATTTTTGGTTTAATTTCAATTCTCACTATTGTATAGAATTTGGGACAGCCATAGATGATAGATTTGTTAATTTTGAGGATTTGTTTGAACTCACCATTGGGATATTTTTCTTTGATATTAATGAAATTTAAATGTTGCATTTTTATTGAATGTCTTGTGATTTCAATTATGCAATTGCATAATTTGGTAACAAACTGAGAGGGTAAATTGAGTGAAAATTCATTAAATTGGGCTAACGAGAGTTAGGTAATTTAATAGATCAAGAATTGAATCAATCTTGTAAATTTGTGTAATGAAAGATCTTGCATAGGTTTTTGGTAGTTTATTGGACAATTTCAAATCTAATTTATGCTTTGGATAAATTGTCAATCGAGAGGCTGCAATTCCTATAATCTAATTAGGGTTAATGATTATAACTCAAGAGAGAATAATCAACCCTAGGACCGTCTAGAACCAATAATTCAATAAATTCATAATCAATTAGGTTTTCATTAGAGTCAGATAAAAATCCCCTTTCTCTCAATTGCTAGTTCCTAGGTTGATTCTTAATTGGGTGTTGCATTTTCTATCTTGTTTATATTTCGAATTTGATTATTGGAGTTAATTATGTGATTAAAATAATTTCTTGCTTAGTTTTGTTCTTTTGATTTATTACGAATTATTGCGTCCTTAGATTTTAGGATTAGATTAACCCTCCTTGTGGGATCGACAACTTAGGTACTATACGAATGACTTGTGCCCTTACAAAATATCGAGGTTAACAATGAAAGCTTTTTTATGTTAAAAACCTGCGGTCAACTTTTTACTGACGTTGTTGGGAAGGTGATTAGTTTAGTTCTATAGTTTAAAGCTTTTAGTTAGTTTTTAATCTTTTGCATTCATTCTTTCTTTTCTACTTCTGAAATCGTGCTCTTGTATGAACATAAGGGTCGTCACAAGAGGTTCGAGTCACGCAACTGAACTCACAAATTTGGACATTACATAACTAGAATAAACCCTTAGGAAAGCTAAGTGAGAAGAAGAAGAAGAGGTCATGAAATCAACAATGGCTGAGGTATTTCAGTAGAAGATGGACCACGGAGCAAACCAAGGACTTCAACAGCAGACCCTTATAGACTTTATGAGGCTAGGGTTAATTGCCACTAACCAAGGAGTAGCTAGGCCACCCATTTAAGCAGCCTCCTTTGAAATTAAACTAGCCCTCTTAAATATCCTTCAATAGAATGTGCAGTTTTATTGATTAGTAAATGAAGATCCCAACGCATACATAGTTAACTTCCTTAAAATATGTGATACTTTCTAGTATCATCAGATATCAGAAGATGCAGTTAGAATTCAGCTGTTCCCTTTCACCTTTAAAGATAGGGCAAATACGTGGTATCATTCCCTTAGCCCAGCTAATGTCACGACATGGGATTAGCTAGTTGGTGCTTTCTTGGATAAGTATTTCCCGTTGACCAAGACCACTAAGATCATCAAGGAAATTACCAATTTCCAAGAAGGTGATAGGGAATCAACCTACAAAGTGTGTGATAGATATAAGGATTTGCAACAAAAGTGCCCACACTACAACCTACCGAAGGAATTCCTATTGCAAACATTCTACAATGGAATAAACTAGCCAACGAGAGGCATGATCGACACATTTTCAGGAAAATCATTGACGAGGAAGACACTTGATGAAGCGGAAGAGCTGATAGAGGAGATGGCAAGCAATAACTGCTTGAGGACGAACAAGCGGGGTAGGTGATAAGTGTAAATTGCATCATTTTTAGGGCATAGTTTGATATGTGTTTAGCTATTAATTCAATCATTTATAATAAGTTTAGGTTAGAATTGTGTTAGTTTTTAATTATTTGTCTTTTAAGTGTTTTAGGGGTTAGTACAAGATTTTGAACTTAAATATTATGTTTATGAGACACCTTAATGTGTTTGCTAGTGTTTTAAGGTCAATATCGAAGAACGGAGGAGGTTCAGAAGGCATTCAAGCCAAAACAACGGCCTATGATTGTGGCCTAATAGTGCACGATCAGGATAAAAAGGCCTGACATAGGCCATGATTGCGGCCTGCGTCAAGCAGATATGCAACCACTTCTAAACTTCACATTTTGAGGGATGTTTTGGACCTTTCGGACCCCGAAAAAACCCTAGTTCAACCCTAAAGACAAATGAACATAAATAGAACCACAAGAATAGAAAGAGGGAGCTTTTGATCAGCCACCACGATGAAACCCTAAAGGAGACAAACTTTGATAGATCGAGAAAGAGAAGAAGGAAGAGAGAAGATGAAGACGACACAAACTGGATGTACTTCATGGAATAAGAAGCTTTCTGAGTCGTAACGTCCTATTGTCCATTCAAGTTCTATTTCCTATTTATTTCAGTTTTATTTGATTATAGAATTGGGATATATAGTTTGATGATAGAATTGAATTACGATTGATGTTTTATAATCTCCTTTGGAATATTATTTTTGATTTAATGAAATTTGATTGTTTTATGTGTTTATTGAATTAATTGTGGTTTAATTATGCACTTCATATCTCGATAATAAACTAAGAAGGTGAATCAAGAAACAAATATTAAATTGGGCTAACGAGAGTTAGGTAATTTAATAGATGCAGAATTAAATTAGGTTGGTAAATCTTGTGTTGAGAGATCACAAATGGGTTTCCAATTTTTTATTAAAGAACTTAAGAATTGATTAGGCTTTGTATCAGTTCTGAATTAAGATATCACAACTTCCCATAATCTAATTAGGTTTTCTGCTTTAGGATTCAATTATAAATTGAGAGAGAGTAATTGACCCTAAGATCATTTAGAGCTATTAATTTGGTAAATCTTAACTGGTTAGGTTAGCATTAAAGATAGATAAACTTTCCCTTTCTCTCTCTTTTGTTTAACTCACTAGGTTGAATTCTATAGTGTACGATCATTGTTCAACAAATCTGACAATTTCCATTAATTGTTATTCATTTTTAATTTGAAGTTGTTATTCGTTGTTTGTTGATCGTTTTCGTTAAATGTTAATTATCAATTATTGTGTTTGTTATTTGATTTGATTTGGTTGATTTATTTAGTTCTCGTGTTTAATTTCATTGTCTATTAAAGAGTTATTTAATTGTCTCTGACCTTAGATTTTAAGATTAGATTAACCCTCCTCATGGGATCGACACCTTAGGTACTGCGTGAGTGACCTATGTGCTTGCAAAAATGTCGAGGTTTAAAAATATTTAAACTTATCATATAGGAACTTATGATCAAGTTTTTGATGACGTTGTCGGGGAGGCGATTAGTTTAGTCTTTAGACTAAGGTCTTTTATTTTTAAATTAAAAAAATATACTTTTTGGGGCATAAAGTAGAAACACGTTAAGAATGAGACATCTGAAGAGTTGAATGCTAAGAAGAGATAAAAAACGATCATGAAGGATGTATATTATAGAGAGCAAAGCATTTCTGTAGATTTCAATGAGCCCCATTTTAGTTGGGGAAACCATCATCCTTATATAAACTCGTACACTCTAGGGTGACAGAACCACCCAAATTTCTATTGGCCCAACAATGTAAGAACTCACTTAGTACATCAAGACCTATTAGAAATTCAGCAAGATGAGTATAGTTCATGGGATTCTAAATTAGATATGATCCTGGATAAGCTCACAGACATGGAAGAGGGCCCGAAGAGATTAGAAGAGAAAATTGAGCAAGTAATAGAAAATCATGTCGATTCTATTCACAATCTGGAGATTCAAGTAACAAAGCTTTCCTATGAATTTTGTAAGATAAGTGTGGAGGACTCTCTGTGAAATATGGAATTACATCAACGAGAGCAATATGAGGCTATCACACTTAAAAATAGGGAAGAGCTAAAAGAACCAGTGGAACACATAGTTAAACCCACCTTAATAAAGACCAAGAGATAAAGAAAGAGTATGAAGAAAAGAATGTCAACCTTTCCTTTTATTCACCAGTTCTTGATATATCATCTATGAACATTGAAAATATTTAGTAGATGGCCACAAAAAGCACCTTATCCTTCAGATTAATGATGACCAAGTGAGATTTAACATGAATGATATGTTAAAGAATCTAAAGGAGAGTAGCTCATTTAAGATAATTGACGTGTTCGAATCTTTTGAGGAAAAAAAAGACGAAGAACAAATGAAAACAGACATCAAGTTTAATGAAGCTATGAAAGTATTTGTTCGTGAAGCAAAAGAAGCAGAGGAGACGATGGTGATTACTGAAGAAAAAGAGAAACTCACCTTCTTACAGGACTAGCTGTTGGATTCGATGGAAGATTTAGGGAGTTTTTTTATTCCCTATTTCATTGACAGTTTGTTAGAAAAAAAGGACATTACAGAGCTTAATTGGTTTTCTCAACTTTATGAATATTGTCTTTTTGATAATTTTGCAATTTGTAGCTTACTTACAAACTACAAAACTGATGTTGAATGAGAAGGGTGGAAGTAAGCCGCTCACAATCAATCTTGGCTAACTTTTAAAAGATTAAGGTCAAGCTAATGACCATAAATTAGCATGTTTAGTAGTTATGTATAAATTATTACGTAGTTAGAATTGTTTTAAATTTCAAAATAAGTTCTTAATAATGTGGAATGTTTTGGAGTGCTAACTCTCTCACTCTTTTTTGAACCAAGTATAAGATAGGCAGTAATCATAGGCATCAAGCATAAGTTATCTCTGCCTCCATCACCATCATCACCTTAGTCAATATGATGGTTTCGTGTTCTAACCCTTTTCTTTTCATTTTTGTTAGTATTTTCTTCTTATGTTTTATGTATATTGTGTTTATTTACCTAGGGTGTGTTTGTGTACCCTTCTCACATTGAGGACAATCTGTTGTTTAAATGTGGGGAGGGTTGTGTATTTTTACCTTGAGAGTGAATTTTGCATTTTTTATGATAGTTTGTTTTAAGTTACATGATGTGAATTGTGTCAATGTGTCAATGGCTAAAGCTTGACAGGATAGATTTAGCCTTAAATATAGCTTTTTAGGTTGTGAAGATTTATTAGCTTGTGAAATTAGTGGCCTAATTTACATAGGGTTAAATATGTTGGATAATTAGGATATGATGCTAGTCCATTCACCTTAGGAATTTTCCATACTCATTTATAATTTTAAGCCAATCAAATAAGTGGCATTATTAGTACATTTTCATGAGAATGATTAGCTAAAGCAATAAGGTAGGCTAAAAAAGAAGAGTTGTGTAATTTTTAACTAAAATAACTATTCCTCTAGCCTTCAAGTTATGAATAGAGCTAGTAGCCAGTTAAGAATGTGATGTAGCTAAGTAACCAGATCAACACGCATCACAAATGTGTGCCTTCTTGTAAAAAGGCTATAATGACATTCCAGCCAAGCAGCTTAATAACAACATGACTTAGTTGAGTAACCGGATCGACATTCATCATAAGTGTTTGCCTCCATGTAAAAGACTAGGTTCATGTCCTTAATGTTTTCGAATTAAAACATACTAAACTTATTAGTAGCTTGATTTTTCATAAAAACCTACTAAGGAATAGCTATACTTTTTGTTTTGACTGAATGATTATCAATGTGTGTGTGCAAGTGATAGGGGGTGAATAGACTCAACATTAAAATTTTGATTAGTTTTTATATTGAGTACAAGGTGCTTAGAAGCAAAATTTCGCATATTAATAATTTGGAACAACTTGAATGATTTTGTTTAGAGTTAAATTACCTTATGAAGTTGAAGTCGTTGCCTCATTTGTGGGAATGTGTGTTTTATGCTTTATGCTTTGTGTTGTTTGTTATTTTGTTTTCTTAAGGACAAGCAAACGTTTAAGTGTGGGGATGTTGATAATTGTAAATTGAATCATGTTTTAGGGCAAAGTTTAATTATGTTTAGTTATTAATTCAATCATTTAGTATGTGTTTAGGCTAGAATTATGTTAGTTTGTTAATTATTTGTGTTTTAAGTGTTTTAGGGGTTCATACAAGCTTTTGAGCTTAAATATTATATTTATGAGGTACCTTGATGTGTTTGATAGTGTTTCAGGGTTAATATCAAAGAACGAAGGAGTTTCAGAAGAGATTGGGGCCGAAACAATGACCAAAAATCGTGGTCTGATAGTGCACGGTCATGATAGAAAGGCCTTACATATGCCACAATCATGACCTGGGTTGGGTAGATGCGTAACCACTTCCAAAGTTCACATTTCGAGGCATTTTTTGGGACCTTTCAGACCCTGAAAATACCCTAGTTCAACCCTAAACACAAACGAACATAAATAGAAGAATAAGAATAGAAAGAGGGAGCTTTTAATCAGCCAGCATGACAAAACCCTAAAGGAAAGAACATTGAGAGGTCAAGAAAGAGAAGAGGAAGATGATGCAGACTCGACGTGCTTCGCGGAATAAGAAGCTTTTCGAGTCGCAACCTCCCATTGCCTATTCGAGTTCTATTTCCTATGTATTTCAATTTTGTTTAATTATAGAATTGGGATATATAGTTTGATGATATAATTGAAATATGATTGATGTTCTATACTCACGTTTGGAATATTATTTTTGATTTAATGAAATTTGATTGTTTAATTTGTTTATTGAATTAATTGTGGTTTAATTCTACACTTCGTATCTCAATAATAAACTGAGAGGGTGAATAAAAAATGATTAAATTGGGCTAACGAGAGTTCAGTAATGTAAATATATTTAGATTTAAATCAGATTGGTAAATCTTGTATAGAGAGATCACATATAGGTTTCCAGTTGTTTATTAGGGAACTTAAGGACTGATTAGGTTTTAGATCGGTTGTTGATTTAGAGATTACAACTTTCCATAATCTGAATAAGGTTTCTGCTTTAGGGTTCAATTATGACCTAAGAGAGAGTAATTGACCCTAGGATCATCTAGAGCTATTAATTCAATAAATTATAATTTTTTAGGTTAGCATTAAAGATAGATAATTTTTCCCTTTCTCTCTTTTGGTTAACTCACTGGGTTGAATTCCAGGGTGTGCGATCATTGTTCAAAAAATCAGTCAATTTCTATTAATTTTTATTCGTTTCAAAGTTGAAATAGTTAATCGTTGTTCTTTGATTGTTTTCATTAAGTGTTAATTGTCAATTATTATTTTGTTATTTGATTTAGTTTGGTTGATTTTTTAATTCTCTTCTTTAACTTCATTGTCTGTTAAAGATCTGTTGAATAGTCTCCAACCTTAGATTTTAGGATTAAATTAACCCTCCTCGTGGGATCGACAACTTAACTTCTCTTAGACAAACAATGCTAGAGGACAGGTCAGGCCTCAAGGACAATCGAGCTTCCAACAACATAAATCAAGCTTGATGGAAACTAAGTTGGACATTATTTTGGATAAAATTGGAGCCATGGAGGATGCACATAGGTCGCTCGAAAGCAAATTTGAACAAGTAATAAAGAACCATGCCTCGTCAACACACAATCTGGAAGTTAAAGTAGGCCAACTAGTGGAGGCAATGTCTACTCAGAATGTAAGAGCCCTTCTAAGCAATACCGAGTCTAATCCAAAAGAATGGATTATGGCTATCAATCAGACCCAGGATAAGGAACCTAAACAGGTGAAGGAAGAAGGAAGGAGATAAAGGAGAAGGTCAAGTAATTAAGGAATTCCTTTCAAGTGAATCCGTAACAGAGCTAACTAAGGCAACTAGACCTGGAATCCCATACCCTATCTTTGTTTAGCGGAAGAAAATTGTAATTAGGGAACTGAGGAATTTGAAGGAGATTAAATCAAAACAGGTCGAGGAAGTAATGGAACAACTACAAACGAAGTTCACACTAAAGGAATCTGTCAAGAAGATGGCTAAGGAGCGAATATTGGAAGAACACCCTAACATAGCATAGAAGAAAGAGGACCTAGGGGATTTTTATATTCCTTGTAGTATTAATGGAGTCATTATAGACAGGGCATTCACAGATTTGGGAGCAAGTATCAACATGATGCCTTACACCTTTAGTCAGAAATTGGGGTTAAGAGAGTTAGTACCTATAAAGATGTTAGTAAAGATAGCCGACATAACAGTTCATCAACTGAAAGGGATGATTAAGGATGTGCAAATAAAAGTCGATAAATTCACCTTTCCCATAAACTTCTATAAATTGGACATTGGAGAAGATGTGGAGACCTTTATGTTTCTTAGACGTTCGTTCCTAGCCATTGCTTGTTCAATCATTGACGTTGATAGGGGTGAGCTAACTCTAAGGGTAGGAAAAGAGCAAATAACCTTCCAAGTGTCAAAGAAAGACTACAGTTCTCCGCTACCCCCAACTGATATCAAGGAACCCGAACCTTAAGGAGAATGGGAAGATATTGAGGATCTTGAAAATGCATTCAGGAAGAAGTGATCACGTAGAAGAAGGCTAGGGAAGGATAATTATAAGGAAGGTGGAAATCGTAGCATGGTAGCCTAAGTAAAAATTGTGAGATTAGTAACTATGCTACCATTGCACCATTCATTTGAACCACCGTGAGCTAAAAAGAGCATCGAGCTACTGACGTTAAAAGAAGCGCTACATGGGAGGCAACCCATGAAATTTATTACCTTTGATTATTTTTGTTAGAACATCTGAATTTCTTAGTTAGGATTATTTTGTTTCCGAATAAAATAAAGAAGGAATAAGATTTTGAAATAAAGTGGATGATTGATCAAATAAGCAAAAGATAGGTGAAAGGGACACAAAAGAATTAAGAAGTGATTTCAGAAAAATGTGAAAATAACAAAAGAAGAAAAACTAAAGAATTAGTGGAAAACTATTAAGCCACGATCATGGCCTGCTATTGGGCAGAAAAAAGGAACACGCATTTTAAAGAATTTTTTCACCATTTTATCCTCCAACCACCTATAAATTCATTTCTAACTTCATTTTTTCATTCACTTTCACTTTATCTCTTTATATTTCAAGCTTACAAACCATCTCACATCTCCCTACAAAAATTTCAAACTTATAAATTTCCTCCAAACTCTACCTATTCATAAGAAAATATGTCGCACATTAAGCAATCAGCCAAATGGGAGCAATCATCGGGACAAAATCAAGTTGCAAGATGAGGGAGAAGAAATAGAGCAGCAAGCTTTGGAGCACCCTTCCCGATCTACATAGAAGAGGAAGATATTCGTTTCCAATCCCTAAATGCTATAAAAATAGTAGTTCCTAAATATTTTGATTTTGAAATGCTCGATAGGTTAGAATTGTGCGAGAGGGTAGAAAACTTAGCTGAACGAATCCAGTGGGCTAAATTTATACATTTCCAATTTCCCATCTATAAGGAATTTACTTTGGAATTTTTCACTTTTCTTTCCTATGAACCTAGGAACCCTAGGGAAATGTCATTTAGGTTGAGAGGAAGAGCTTATGAACTGAACATAGAAATCATGCGCGATATGTATGGGTTCCTTAAATCCTCCCTTATCGATCAATATGATGATTTTTATCCTTCTTGATAGTGGAATGAACTCACTATATTAGAGCAATTTCATGACAAGAATGCTCACAACAACTTAATAGGGTCCCACAAGCACTTTGTTAGAGTTATGTAAATATAGTGCCTTGGAAAGCAAGTATATTTACTTATAACTTAATTTTCTTCTACCTACTTTTTGTAATAAAAATATTTATTACTAATAAAACAAAAGAATTTGTTTTTATATGTATGAGCATAATAAAACCAGTCATAAGGTATCGAAATTCTTTTGTAAGTAATACACATATACATAGAGATGTATGGGAAACATGTATATTATTATAATCTAAAATAACCGATTCACAGTTGAAAAATCAAGTTGGTCACTTGATTATGGTTTAGACTGTAGTGTTACAATTTATCCCCATGTAAGTAAAAGAGTTTACTTCAAGGGAATGATGAGTTTCATATCATGATAATAGTTGACTATCGATAGTGGCACTATTAAATGAATCTAGAATCACGTATGTTTTAATGAATAAAGTAGGTCGTTACTTTAAGCTTAAAACATACACTTCAGCATTCATTTATTATCGACTATAATCTTGATGAGTGGTGAACTCATATATGTTTCATTATAATTCTTGATATGATTGGAATGGATTTTTAATAGTTGTGTTTTAATGATAGCATGTAACCATTTAGCATTCATTGGATTAAAGAAGAAAGAGGTGCGTTTGATGGACCCTCTTCCTTCTTTCATTACAAAACCAAAAATGAGATGTATCATTTTAGGTTATTGGTCTTTTCATATAGCCATCTTAAAACAAATGAGAAGAGTCTCATTTATTAGCTTCTTTATAATTGATTAAGGAAGGATTTGATGCATTGGATGCACCTCACTTCTTTCTTTGAGGCTTAACTAAAATTGAGAGAAAGAATATAAGGGGTTGTTCAATTTTTGTCTCTCTCTCTCCTATCTTATAAGCGATAGCCCGAAATTTGCATGGGAGGTGTCTCATCTTTGGCTTCTTTTTCTAAGCCAAAATCTCTTCAAGTTTTGTTCTCCTTTCCCACCAAAGGATCTTGTTAACCAAGTTATCCAAGGAGAACAAGTGGTAAATTGGATTGGTCGAGGATATAATAACGAGAAGATGATATATCACTTAGGAAAAGAATACATTGTCGAGCATAGGATAGCACAACAAGGAGTTAAAGCTGTAGCAAAGGAGTCGGTATAATTCTACCATCTTGTTCTTATGTTAAATATTTTCCTTATACCGTATCATGTATGGCTTGACATGTTGATTTGGTTATATTGCTTCTGCTGAAATTTGATTTCTAAAAAAAAGTTTTAAAATCTACCGTTTTAGCCAAATCTTGCATGCTTAAGTTTTCTATCCAATAATTCGTATCAGAGCCGTTTTCTTATTCATGATTTCAGTTTGTATATGTGATGCATAGGTAGGCAATTTTTGTGTGCTGCATATTTTTATTTCATAGAAATATATATGGTATATGTTTGGCTCTTTTGGTTGTCCTTAGATTATAAAAGTTACCTGGTAAGTTTTCTTTATTTGGTTTGTAATACGGAGTGTGGCCTTTTATCATCATGTTTCTTCCTTGGCTTCATTTTTCTGTTTCCTTTGATTATGTATTGTACAAAATCATGTAATGATGAAGATGAAGAAGTCATGGATTGAATAAATGATGTAAAGTTTCGGTTTTTATTATGGTGTCTTAGCCAAATTTGGGTTTTGTGTGAAAAACAAAGGGCTGGAATTTTTTTAACAAATTTTTCGTTTCTATGAAAATCCAAAGTTTCGGTTTTTACAAGTTCTAGAATTTTTATGTCATATTTATAAGCTTCGGTTTTTGTGAAAAACAAGTTCAGATTTTTGTTTTCTTTTGGACAAATTTCACTTTTGTGAAAATCAAATTTTTGTTGGAAAAGAAAGGCCATTACACACGTTTTACCAAATGGGTTAGGTCATGTGAGCGAAGAGTTCGAAGCGAAAGATCCAAGTCCAAGAAGATTTTGTTGGACCTAAAAGCCTTGTAATTGTATTTATGTTTCTAGGATGGACAATCAAAAGTGGCTTATTAGTTCATGTGATGAATGGATAAATGAATTCATAATATGTGATATTATGTCATTACATGTCATTTACAAAATTGCCAACTCTAAGCTTTGCCATGCATTCATTATGTATGAGATATATAATGAAACAATATAAGATAGATAATAAATTGCATCTAGAGAAGATGGTATTTTTTAAAACTTAATGCTCAAAAAGATTGAGTGGGAGAGCATGCTAATATAAGAGTCCACGGTCTCCATATAATGACCCATTTGCGTATAGTGAAGTGTTACTCCTTACCGGAGGGCATGAATCCTAGATCTTGCATGGTTTGGGTCTCTTAAAGGATAAGTCCACTTATTGGTAGCGAATGCGACCTCCCACTGAGGCATGGTTTGCAAGTACCTTAGTGGATGAATCAAATGGTTATACACTCAACATATTTTATCAATATCTTACCCACCGTAGCTCTATTGGTAAAAGTATGGACCAAATCATGGCGCTTCTCAAAAGGTTAGGCATGAAGATGCTTAGTAATTTTTTAAGTGGGAGGGTCCTAGCTTTTCTTTAAATGGATAAGATGGCCCAACATCACTTAGTCCGTTATAGATAAGAAAAATAACCATCGTATAAAGTTTTAATTTTTTTTAAAGTGTTGTTAAATCTATCATCATGCATACATGTATCATAATTTTTTACAAAGTTCCAATATTACTGACTAGTATGCTCATTCTTTAATAATTTATATTTTCAAAAATAATTAACCACAAAATGAATCCACTCACTTTGTTCTTGACAAATAACAATTTGGAAAATGAAGAGAATTTTAATGAATGGAGTTGTAACATTGACATTGTTCTTCAATATGAACAAATTTCATAGGTATTAATTGAAAATGAGCTTGCACTCTAAGTGGAGATTTAACTCCTGAGCAAGTCCAACAATATGAGCGATGGCAGAATGCTAATAAGACTACTAAGTGCTATATTCTAGCTTCTATCAGCAGCATGTTGTAAAAGCAAATTGCTTGTATGAAAACTACTAGTGCAATGGTTCATCAGCTACATGAGATGTTTGGTGTGAGGACCAGGTCTATAAGGGTGAAATCTATCCAAACCTTTGATAATTTAAGACAAAAACCTGGTGAACCGGTGCGAGATTACATGTTTAAGGTAATCTCTGCTGTCACTAAGGCTGAGATGCTTGGGACGGACATAGATTCAGACACGTAGATGATTATGATCGTCAATAGCTTAACCCCTTATTTTCAGTAGTTTAAGTTAGACGCTCGACAGCAAGGATTATACTTTGATTGAGTTGATGAATACTCTCCAGAGTACAGAGGAGATATTAACTATCAAGGCGCAAGTGCCAGAAGCTAATGTAGCATCTTCTTCTAAGCCCAAGGGTAAGGACAAGAAAAAGAAGAAAGTTCCACAGAAAATGAAGGCCTAACCTATGAAAAAGGAGGCCAAAGCAGACAACAAGGGAAAGTGTTTCTAATGTGGTGAGTAGGGTCACTGGAAAAGAAACTGTGCGGTATACCTTGAGTCTCTCAAAAGCAAACAAGGTATGGGTTTCCTAAGTTTATTAGGAGCTACAAATGTGATAGATTCTGATTCTTAGATATTAGATTTAAGATCCACTAACCATCTTTGCAATTCTTTGCAGGGGTTCTAGTAAAGGAAAAGACTACATAAAGGCCAGTTTCAAGTTAAGATAGTAGATGGATCTTATATGTCAGCAGAATTAGTGGAAGTAGTTATCTTAGACTTTCCTAGTGGTCATATGTTATATATGGAGTATGTATATTACATCCCAATGATTGTAAGGAACATGATTTCTGTTTTTTGTTTAATAAAATTTGTTTATTCCTTATATTTTGAAAATGTTGTTTCAATATATGAGAATAAGGATTTTATTTGTAATGAGATAATTAAACAGGGATTGTTCTTTATAGAACTTATGACAGCCTCACTAAACACCACATAATTGATAAAACTAAGACAATCCAATGTCTCTAGCATTAATTCAAAATATCTGTGGCACTTAAAAATGGGTCATATTAATCAGAACAGACTTGACAGGTTAGTAAGGGATGGGATCCTTATGGGCTTGGATAATGATCCATTACCCACCTATAAATCTTGTATTTAAGGAAAAATGACCAACGCCTCATTTCCTTCCAAAGGAAATAAATCTGAATCTACGTTAGACCTGGTACATATTGATGTGTGTGGGCCTTTGATCGTACAAGATAGAGGAGGTTATGAATACTTCATAGTCTTTATGGATGATTACTCTAGACATGGCTATTTGTATTTGATGTATAAAAAGAGTGAGTCCTTTGAAAATTTCAAAGAATTCAAAGCTAAAGCTGAGAAGCAGCTAGGCAAGGCATTAAAACAACTTCGATTGGATTGAGGTGGTGAGTACTTATTCAGAGAGTTCCAACAATATTTAATTGACAATAGAATTGTTTCCAACTTGTCAGCTCCTTGAACACCTCAACAGAATGGTGTAGATGAGGGGAGAAATAGGACTCTATTAGAAATGGTAAGATCAATGATGTCCTATGCTAGCCTTCCAAAATCGTTTTGGGGATATGCCATACAAATGACAACTTATCTTCTTAACTTTACTCCATCCAAATCGTTGTCTAAAACACCTGGGGAGTTATGGACTGGCCAAGTGCCTTTATTGTGGCACTTAAGGACTTGGGGCTACCAGCCCATGTTCAATGGTCTGAATCTAAAAAGATGGAACCAAGCTCAGAAGTATGTTTGTTTGTAAGATATCCTATGGGTACTCGAGGGTACTATTTTTATAGTCCTTGGGATAATAAGGTATTTTTGTCGATAAATGCAACCTTTCTAAAGAAAGAGTTTGTGAAAAATCACAAAGGAAGAAGTAAAGTAGTACTCAAAGAGTTAGCTATTTCATCCAAAGCAAGAGTTGATTTGGATGTAGCAGAACATGATGTCGAAATGGATTTAAGAGTTGAATCGAAAGAGCAACCTGAACATCAAGTAATGCCTAGACATAGTGGGAGGGTTGTGAGACAACCAGATAGGAATCTAGGTCTAGGAGAAGGCATTATATCCATCTTAGGCCAAGAAGAAATAGATCCCATTACTTATACATAGTCTATTATTCATGTTGATGCAGAAAAATGGCTCAAAGCGACAAAAATAGATTCCTTGTACGCCAATGAAGTCTAGATCCTTGTAGATCTACCACCAAATGTAAAAGCCATAGGGTGTAAATGGATCTACAAAAGGAAAAGAGGATTAGATGGAAAGGTAGAGACTTTTAAAGGAAGATTGATAGCTAAAGGCTATACTCAAAAAGAGGGTATAGACAATGAGAAGACTTTTTCTCCAGTTTTCATGCTTAAGTCAATCAGAATTCTTTTGGCCATAACAACCTATTTTGATTATGAAATATGGCAAATGGATGTCAAGACTGCATTTTTTAATGGGGATTTTTAAGAGACCATTTATATAGCCCAACCAGAAGTTATGCAAATTGTAGAGGTCTATTTATGGGCTTAAGCAAGCATCTAGGTCTTAAAACATTAGGTTTGATAAGTCTATCAAAACTTATGGGTTTATACAAAACCAAGATGAGCCTTGTGTCTATAAAAGGATAAAAGATGGGATGGTTATTTTCCTAATCCTGTATGTTGATGACATTCTACTCATTGGGAATGATGTAGGAATGTTATCTACGATTAAGGGATGACTGAACGAACAGTTCTCAATGAAGGATTTAGGAGAGTCTAGCTATGTTCTAGGGATCAAACTTATAAGGGATTTTAAGAACAAATTGATAGCCTTGCTCAAATAACCTACATTGAGAACATGCTTAACAAGTTTTCCATGCAAGATTCCAAGAGGGGTTTCACACTTACTAGACATGGAATCAAACTTTCAAAGCAGCAAGCACCTAAGACCCAAGATGAGGTCAAAAGCATATATAACATTCCATATGCTTCAGCAGTTAGAAGTTTAATGTATGCTATGCTTTGCACTAGATCAGATATCTGTTACGCAGTGGGACTGGTAAGTAGATTCCAGTCTAATCCAGGAATGGAGCATTGGACTGTGGTTAATTGCATATTGAAGTATCTTCTTAGGATGAAGAACTTAATGCTTGTTTACTCTGGAAGTAATCTTATTATGATGGGATGTTGATTCAAGGAAACCAACTTTTGGTTTTGTATTTGCTTTAGGAGGTGGAGGCATAGTCTGGAGGAGTATCAAGCAATCTTATGTTGCTGATTTGACTATGAAGGCTGAGTATGTTGCTTCCTGTGAAGCATCAAAAGAAGTAGTCTAGCTCTGCAAGTTCGTGAATGATTTGGAGGTAGTTCCTGAGGCAAAAAAGGCCACTACACTTTAATATGATAATAGTGGGGCAGTGGTTAATTCTAAAGAATCTCGGAACCATAAAGCTCCCAAACACATTAAGAGAAAGTATCATCTCATAAGGGAGATAATACAACGTGGTGAGGTGAATGTGGTAAAGATTCCCACAGAGCAAAACCTTGCTGATCCATTTATGAAGACGTTTTCTCAAAAAGTTTTAAGGGTCACCTAGTAGGGATGGGAATGAGGGATATTTCAAACTTGATTTAGGGAAAGTGGGAGATTGTTGGAGTTATGTAAATATAATGCAATAGAAAGCAAGTGTATTTACTTATAACTTAATTTTCTTCCAGTTACTTTTTGTGATAAAAATATTTATTATTAATAAAACAAAAGATTTTGGTTTTATATATATGAGCATAACAAAACTAGTCATAAGGTACCAAGAGTCTCTTGTAAATAATATACATATACATAGAGATGTATGGGAAACATGTATATTATTAGAATCTAAAATAATTCATTCATAGTTAAATAATCAAGTTGGTAGCTTGATTATGGTTTAGACTGTAATGTTGCAATTTAACTCCATGTAAGTAAAAGAGTTTACTTCAAGGGAATGATGAATTTCATATCATGATAGTAGTTGACTATCAATAATGGCACTATTAAATGAATCTAGAATCACGTATGTTTTAAAGAATAAAGTAGGCCATTACTTTAATCTTAAAACATACACTTAAGCATTCATTTATTACGGACCACAATCTTAATGAGTGATGAACTCATATGTGTTTCATTATAATTCTTGATATGATTGGAATGGATTTTTATAGAGTATCAATCCAGTGTTTGCATGTTGGAATTATTAATTGAAACATGTATCAGGGAACATTCACTTAAATAAAGAGTTTATAGTGACATCATCACGTCTTGAAGTTTTATAGAGATTGGTCATTAACCTAGGGCCAATAGTTTGATGGACTAGCTACCCATGAAGTCTTAAAACCAAGATGAGATCTTGTGTGTTAGTAAAACGGGAGATCTAGAAGGAAAAATCAACATTAGGGCAAAACAATAATTTTACCCTTTAATGTGCAGATGGCTATAATATGGTTAATATTAGAGTTTACAGTTGGACATCTTAATTGAAACATGTGTTCTCATAATATTTAGTAATTCAAGAGTTCAACTAATTGTCTTTAGAGGAATGACATTTAGTTAATAAGCTAGAATTAATTCTAATGAGATTAAATTAATTCTGGCCTTATTGGAGCTTGAATTATATAAGTCCAATTAGATTCCCCATTTAGCTTCTAGGAAGGTTATCAAGCAAAGTAAGAAATATAAATAGAGATTTTAAAGCCTATGATTGAATGTTAGATTCACTTTAATTAGAAGACCAAATGAACATTTAGAAATGAGCTAAACTTTGGTTTAATTTGATTAATTAGATTAACTAAATGAAATCAAAGTTATTAAAGATAAAAGGAGGTGGATTTTTTTTTTAATGGGATAAATGTGCAGCTGCACATTTAACATTGGTTTGCTACATTTAATAAGGTTTTTAACATGCTTTATCATCATTAAATGGGGTTACAACCGTTGGATTGGAAAATAAAGCATGCACGATTTGGATAAAACGGTAGATTTCAAAGCTTTTTAGAAATAACAATTGCAGCGGAAGCAATATAACCAAATCAACATGCATAGCCATATATGATACAGTATAAGGATAATAAACATAAGAACAAGGTGGTAGAAATTATATTACCGAGTCCTTCGTTACAGCTTTAACTCCTTGCTGTGCTATCCTATCCTCGGTAATGTATCCTCTCCTAGGAGATGTATCCTCTTCTCGATATTGTATCCTCGACCAATCTGATCTGCCACTTGTTCTTCTTGGACAACTTGGTTAACAAGATCCTTTGGTGGCAAAGAAGAAGAAAGCTTGAAGAGATTTTTTTCTTTAGAAGAAAGAAGCCAATTTTTGAGACACTTCTCATGCAATTTTTGTCTATACCATGCAAGATAGGAGAGAGAGAGTCAAAAATGCAAGAACCCTTCTTACACCTTATCTTTTTCGGTTTTCATCAAAAGAAAGAAGAGATTTGCATCACATGCATCACTTCATTCATTAATCATTCATAAAGAAGCTAATAAATGAGACTCCTCTCATTTGTCTTTAAGATGGCTATATGAAAAGACAATTAACCTAAATGATACATATAAATTTTGGTTTTGTAATGAAAGAGGGAAGATGTTCCATCATAATGCACCTCTTTCTTCTTTAACCCAATGAATGCTAATAGGTTACATGCTATCATTAAAAGACCACCATTAAACCATTTAATGATATGGTCATTACTCCATTTAATGATGATAAAACATGTTAAAACCATCT
The DNA here is from genome assembly GCA_027563885.1 of Erythroxylum longipes. Taxonomy (NCBI): domain Eukaryota; kingdom Viridiplantae; phylum Streptophyta; class Magnoliopsida; order Malpighiales; family Erythroxylaceae; genus Erythroxylum; species Erythroxylum longipes. The sequence goes on along the minus strand of JAOQMS010049113.1, from coordinate 2,198 downwards.
TTAATATAGCAAATCAATGCTAAATGTGCAGCTACACATTTATTTCATTTAAAACGAAATTCTACCTCTATTTATCTTAAATAACTTTGTTTTAATTTAATTAATCAAATTAAACCAAAGCCTAGGCCATTTCTAAATGTTCATTTGGGCTTCTAATTAACAATTAATTAGTCTAAGCCCAACATTCAATCATAGGCTTTAAGATCTCTATTTCTATTTCTTAATTTACTTGATAACCCTCCTAGAAGCCAAGTAGGGAATCTTATTGGACTTAAATAATTCAAGCTCCAACAAGCCCAGAATAAATTTAATCTCATTAGAATTAATTCTAGCTTATTAACTAAATGTCATTCCACTAAAGACAATTAGTGAACTCTTGAATTAATAAATATTATGAGAAAACATATTTCAAATAAGATGTTCAATTGTAAACCCTATTATGGACTTTATTATAGCCATCCGCACAATAAAGGGTAAAATTACAATTTTGCCCTTATATTTGTTTTTCCTTCTAGATATCTCGTTTTACTCTATATGATGATTAACACACAAGATCTCATCTTGGTGTTAAGACTTGATGGGTAGCTAGTCCATCAAACCACTGGCGCCAGTTTAATCACCAATTTCCATAAAACATCTAGAAGTGATGATATCATTATAAACTCTTTATTTGAGTAAATGTTCCCTGATACATGTTTCAATAAATAATTCCAACATGCAGACATTGGATTAATACTTTGTAAAAATCCATTCCGATCATATCAACAATTATGATGAAACCATATGAGTTCACCATTCATCAAGATTGTGGTTCATAATAAATGAATGCTTAAGTTGTGTGTTTTAAGATTAAAGTTGAAGTAAATCACACGTTAGTATAGAAATTACATACAATATAAGATATACATAAGAAGGGGGGTTGAATTGTGTATTCTTTTCGCGAATACAAATTTTTTAATTTTTCTTAATATGAACTTCTCTGACTTGTTAAAAGAAAATCACTAACAAAAATTGTTATGGGTTAAATCGCAAATAACTTCTATATACTTGTTTAAGAACAAAATATACTTAGTTGAGAGATAAAGGATAGACACTGTGATTTTATACTGATTCACCCCAAACTGTGGGCTACATCCAGTCCTCAGAATTCGTCTGAGTATTCACTATACTTCAACAAATGTATAAGTATTCTTTCTCCTACAAAAGCCTCTTCAGGTCTCTCACACCAAGTATTCTTTCAGCTATCTTAGCCTTTTCTTTCTCTCACTAGAAAGATATTGTTAGCTATTGTTACAGTAGTTTAGCTCTATAGTATCGCACTATAAAATTTTTTTAAGTATACACTTCAACGCTCAAAATTTGTAGAATCAAAGATATCTTGAAAAGTTATTTAGTCTTCAACTCTGACTAGTATTTATAGTCTAAGTCTCCAACCGCTTGTTTGAATCTTTATAACTGCTTCTTGATTCTTGAAAACCACTATTTAGTTGAGTTTTGTAACTAACTCCAACTAACTAACTGCTCGACATACTAACGTATCTTTTGCTTTATGTCGTCTGTGTTTTCTTCTGTGTTTTCCTTCTTCTGTCTTCTACTTCTTCTATGTCTACTTCTTCTTTCTACTTCTTCTGTCTTTCGCTTCTTCTGTCTTTTACTTCTTCTGTGTTTTGTTTCTTCAGTCTTTTACTTCTTCTGTGTTTTGTTTCTTCAGTCTTTTACTTCTTTTGTGTCTACTTCTTCTGTCTTTCGCTTCTTCTGTGTTTTGTTTCTTCAGTCTTTTACTTCTTCTATCTTTCACTTCTTTTGTGTTTCTACTTCTTCTGTGTTTTATTTCTTCTGTCTTTCGCTTCTTCTGTCTTTCACTTCTTCTGTGTTTTACTTCTTCTATCTTTCGCTTCTTCTGTGTTTCTACTTCTTCATTCTTTCGCTTCTTCTGTTCTTCACTTCTTATGTGTTTTACTTCTTCTATCTTTCTCTTCTTCTATGTTTCTACTTCTTCTGTCTTTTTCCTCTGTGTTTTGTACTTCTGCACAGTTAACACACTCATCAAGCTAGTTCATTTATTTCTAACATTATTATTATTTGATTGTCATCAAAATTAATTATCGTAAAGTCCTCCTCACTTAACAATCTCCCCCTTTTTGATGATAACAAATAATCATAATTTAGAAAGATAAAAGTGAATGAACTATTTTTAT